>CAUYQV010057062.1:0-38435 GCA_963574575.1 Galagoides demidoff | reverse complement strand
TGAGAAAGAGCATAGCAGCCTATGTTTGGTATCTCTCCAGGATTCTAGCATTCTTATTTCAAGAGTGTGAAGTAAATAATATCACAAAGCTGTAAAAAGAAAGTTAAGATTTTAATTTTCTGTCAGCTGCTACATTGTTTAATAGAAATCATCTCCCAGAGTTTGTCTTTGAGATAATGAAAAATTACTAAAATACATTAACACCATGCCCAAGAGTCAGCCTTACGAGTCTTTAACTCCATGAACTAACACGGAGTGTCTGGCACTAAAGCATTTGGGTAGAGTTGGCTCTGCCTCTTGTGCCAGGGACTGTGCCAGATACGTTGGCATTCTGGATCTCAGGTGAACTTCACCATAACTTGATGAAATGAGTATTTTACCTTCTAATTACAGCTAAAGAAACTTAGAGATGGGATGATAATTCACCCAAGGCCATACACTGCTTTATCCAACCTCAAGCACTGCACATCTCTCCAAAGAGAGGCCACAGGGAACATGACTTGCAGAGAATATTATCAAGTAAAATAGGCAGTTAAAAACAAAAGACAAAAAGACAAATTACAAGGATAGAGGTGCCCTGTGGTAGCTGGGAGGGCAGTTTTCTAAAGTCTCACAGAACATAGACGATTCTTCTTTGCCAGGACACAGTACCCCTATGTCACAAGTTGCTTATTTGCATCTGTCTTCATGGCACTACCAGTCCTAAATGATATATGCCACACCGCCAAAAAGAATTAGATGATATTTTTAATCTCTTTGTTCAGCCGGTTTTAAGGATAAAATGTCCTAAAGAATGGATTGACTATTGACTAAAGGCTAACCCCTTCAGCCTTGATTTTAGACCTTTCAGCATTCTAGTTCCTCGCACTTCTCTAACCCTCTCTGCCAGTGCTTTTTCACCAAAAATCTACCACTCATCCCCTGCCCAACCCTTGCCAATGTCAGACGCATTCGCACACTCTCATTTCTGCTTCTTCTACTAAGTTCATTGTCCAAACGTACTCACGTTCCTAACTGCGTTGGTGAGGGAAAAGGGAGCGTTCAGTTGGCAATTTGGGATATTTAATTATCCTCTGATCCTGCCATCCTTTGGCAAGAGTAGAACAAATTTCTCTATTCAGAAATACCAATTTAAATATGTGAATATAACATGTTATTCCAATTTTTATTATTTTAAGGACACCAGAAATATTTCTGTACTCTTTCTTGGGTTCCCTTTCTCACAACCCACTATTTAATAAGATCTGAAGTTCTCTAAATCAGAAGTTTCCTCCTTTGGGAGCCTTAAGAATATACCCCCTTAGAGCTTCTATGACATAGGATATAATAGTAAAGCCTTGTCAGCGTCTAAATAAATGTGGCAATAATGTAAGGATGGAGATAAGTACAGGAACAATGGGATTAAGAGTATGTGGGACAACAAAATTTATTTAATTTTTTCAATAAAATTTTAATAACATCACAAGAAGAACATAGTAGGGTAATCTATAGAATATAGTGGCAAATAAGATATTTCTGTTAAATGCATTAAATTGAGAGAGAAATTAAAGAGCAACTAAGAACTTTTGATCAGAAAGTATATTAAATACTTTTTTTTTAACCACTCGACCAGATGAGAACCCAATTGCAAAATGTGACACTGCAAAAATAATGTGTTTTATAATTAAATCTTATATTAATACTAATAGGAACTAACATTCAATGAGTGTGATGTTTCAGGCACTGTGCTACATTTTCATATTAACTATTACAAATGTTCTGATTGTAATCTCAAAAGGTAGGAAGATTCTTCTGTATTTTCTGATGATGGAGCTGAGGCACGGTGTAATAAGACCCAGCTCAGGTGTTTCCAAGCTGGCACGTAAACCCAAGTCTTTCTGACTCTAAAGCTGACTGCTTAGCATTTGTGGATGGAAATGAATTAAAAAATATAGTAAACATAGAAGAAATTTATTAAATTTAAAGAAATGTTACTAATTTACTAATTTGTAATTCATTTTCCGTCCTGGGTTACAAGCACACTAACTCTCTGTGTATCTTATACAAACAGGTAACATGATGGACCCTCAGTACATTTTTATTCATGAAATAGAGAACTTTAACCAATGAATTAAGAGTAATTGTCTCAATAATTTAATTATACTTAGAATATTTTTTTCTTTGTAAAATTGGAGGAAAACATATCTTCAGAACCAAAATGCAAAACATTTGTTGATTTTGGAAAGCTTGTAATGCTACATTCTACCATATGTGACTAACATTTCTCTTATGGATATCACTGAATCCATGATCATATTTACCCCCACAAAAAAAAAAAATGCAATTTAACTGTCTAGTAATTTTCTTCTAACAAACAACATTCATTTAAATCTAACCTGGGATCTTCTATCTAAGTGCCAGATTTTAGCCCTGGGGGAATGGCAAACCATTTATGGTACCTATATGCCACTTGCTTTTTGTGGTTGCCCACATCCTGCTTATAATCAGAGTTTCTGCCCTTGTGAGCTTCACTTGGAAAAACCTATTTGAAACCAGTCTGTGTTCTCCCAGAAGCATCTTATAAATATGACATATTTCCCATTTAGCAGGTGTAGAGGTCTCTCCCTGAATCTCGATTTCATATATTACAGAAGATGACGGCCTATGCTTTGTGGTGCTTGGTAATGTTCTTAAACCGACAATTCTGCTAAGCCACGAGTCAATGTTTTAGATCATCCCAAACATATGTTCCAAATTTGAGGAGACTATATCCAATCATTTTTATACGCTGCAATAACACAAAGACAGAAATTTAATTTTATTTACATCAATTACCTAACATCCTTCTATTCTATCTCTGGATACAGAAGGATATTAAGAATTTTAAGACGTGAACATAACTTATTCTCACAGTAACTCTCAAGTCCATGTTCAGATGGAAGGATTTTCCAGAATAATGGATAAAATAATAACTGACGAAATGTGGATAATATTCACAATATAAATCTCCCCTTTAAAGAAATCAGCTTTCAGAAATCCAGTCTTTAAAACTCAAGCTAACACCTTTCTACAAATTTGTTTTTGAATTGTGCAAGCCACCCCTTATCATCAATAAGTTCTATAATTCAAAACAAGCAAATAAATAAAAATAGATTAAATGAGTAAAACTGGAATAAAAATTTGCAGACTCTTTCCCTGAACTGGAGAGGGTAGATATTGCTAATGAAGCTGTGGAGACCACAAGAAGGACCCCTGTTGTGATCTAACTTTTCCCTACTCTACAATCTCACGCTGAAGAATTTGCAAAGGAAGAAAAATGAATTGTGTCCAGGGAATAGAAACATAATATTGAGCACTGAGAATGAACTTTAAATGGCAAATTTAGAATTTTAGACAAATGTTTTAAAAATAATATCTCCAGAAAGGGAAATTGGGGTTTTTTTGTTGTTGTTGTTTGTTTGTTTGTTTTTAATTTGTTTGCTTGTTTTCGTTTTTGTTGGTGTCGTTTTGGACTTTTTTTTTTTTCTTAGAGCTAAAAATACAGAGTCTCTGTTGCTTATTAGGAAATCACTGGCAACTACTGTGCCAATTGGCTGGTAATATTTGTGCTGAACTATTCAGGTATTGTGTGAGCGATGAGCTGCCTGTTTTTTTAGCTGCCTGTTTTTTTTTTTTCCAGGAAATGGTCTTGCTGTAAAACTGAGGAAGCAGTTCTTTTAATTCTTATTTTATCAGGATTCAGATTTGTACCATGTCATCAGATTGTATGGGTAATGCCAGTATTTGTCACTTCATGAGTTTAAGACCAATCAGCTCATTTGAGTTTCTAGTTTTAAGCGTTGGTTACAGACTATAAAATGCCATTTCTGAAAGGCCTGAACCTTTTTTTCTTTTTCTTGCACTCAAACCTTGGTTTATTTTTGCAGTTAGAAGGGAATCAGATGAGTATTTAATATGATTATCACAGGTAAATTAAAGTAGTTGTCTCTATTCAGAAAAGTTGTATTGACCTCGAACATGGCAGCATTTGTGCTTAAAATTAAGTATTAGTTAGCTATTCCTCCACATGAACAGCACACAATTTCAATGACATATAACAATAAGCATTTGTCACTCATGGATATGGATTGTATATGCTCAGCTTGTTCTAGGTTGGGCTTGGCTGGACTAACCCAAGGTGATGGTTGGGTCCAGATGTCTCTCAACGTTTTTGAACTAGATGACTACTAAGACAATATTCTTCTCTTAGCAATGGAGAAAGCAGAGAGGTAAGCAAGCACATACCATGATTTTTCTTACATTATGTTGGCCAAAGCAAGTCACATGACCAAGCCTGTAGCCAAAAATTGAGGAAGTATATTGCCCACCACAAGGCCAGGCAAAGATGTGAATAAGTAATGCTACTCTCTCCCCGCCCACCACCGGAGGATGAATAATTGAGGGTAGTACTTGAAACTATTACACTTGGGAGAGAAAATAACATTTTCATAAAATGAAAATTGCTTTCTTGGATATAATATAGATTTTCAGCCTTCATCTATATACAATTTATTAGTAAACAACTGTTTCCTATCACTCATTTCCTATACAGTCTCAAGAGCTGTTCCTTTTCCTAGAGCGTCTTTCTCCTCTTCCTTAACCTGATGCATTTTTGCTCATCCTTGAAGCTTAGCTCATGTATCATCCTTCATAGGAGGTGCAAGCCTCTAACCTAGCATTTTCCATGTTGTGTTGTAATGATCTATTTGTCCACTTCCCCAGAGGACTTATAACTCCTCTGAATCTTTTGTTCCTAGCACTGCTTCTAGCAACCACTCATTATATATTGATTAAAGGAAAAAGTAAATAAAAATGAAAAACAAAAGACAGTCCCTGACTTCAATATTTATTCTTTATGCTCTAAAATAATTATTTTCTCAATAGTTTTTTAATATAAGTGAATTTGAATTATAAAAAATCAAATAATTTTCTTGCTGAAATAAAATTCATGTAACTAAGTAGATTATTCATTAAAAAATTAGCACCCTGTTATCTCCTTTAAAACAACATAACATATATTTATCCTCCAAAACTAATTAAATTTTTGTTACCATTTTAGATAAAACCATAATATATTCAGGAGATTAATAACAGTAGCCATTACCTATACAAGCCTGAGTTTTGTTGTTAATCATATGTAAACTACTGAACTGCCATATTATGAGGAAAATACAACATTTAATTATTATGAATGGTTGTTAGGGATTATTTGATAATATCAGACATCAGTCTTTTGAATTATAAAATGTGAATCATTGAAGCAATTAAATAACTGTACTCAAATCTCATTAAAGAAGTATGAAAACAAACCTTAGGAAGTCTGTATTAAGTATGTTTTTCACTCAATTAAGAAAAATAATAAACCCTGAAATTAAATCTAGCAATAAGCACAGCCTTTCTAAATAGAAATGCTTTTTTTGAAAATAGTTATCAAAGCTAGAATTACTTTAGTATTAGGATTTAGATTTATTGAAATATAAATTTTAAAAGCTGAAAACACATACCTATCCATACACAGTTATAGTGTTTTAGCAATTTAGCCTTATATTCTGGGGTATAACTTCTCATTGAGCTTATGAAAATTATTTATTTTTCTCAGTTTATAGTAATTGGATGATAACTTTCAAACATGATGCACTTCATTTAATGATCATCAAAAATATATTTTGTCATTCAATAAGTTTATGAAGATTATTCCTTTTCAGTTATTTTGCCAGAATAAACAAAAAATTCTATACTAGATATACAGTATGCATGAGAACTAACTCAAAATATGACTAAAAGTGATTTCTTCTAAAACACAGTTCTTTCATCATATACCAATTTTGTTTTATGAATCAATTTAATCTAGAAATTAATATACTTGTGTTACATCCTTAAGTAATAAATGGTGTAAATATGTGACACAATTAAGTACATAAATGTGAACTGTTTCATCTTAACACCATTTATATAATTTCTGGTAAACACATTAAGTTGAGCCACCTGAAATTAGCAATACCTATTGAAATTTTTATCTACAACATGGTAAATTCACATGGTTCAACTTAAAAAAAGTTTATAGATAGATCATTCTATATGTATTTGTATCCATATAGTAATGTGTTTTATTTTTAAATATTACCAATATTAGGATTTTAAAGTTAGTACAAATTTTACAAGTTTTTAAAAATACATGCAGGAAGATGAAGCAAGATGTCTGACTATAGACATTGGTTGATACATCATTTCAGAAAGAAGGAAAAGTTTTAGATGAAAAAAAAAAACAACTATAGCTCAAGTGTAATTATGAGTGAAAAGTACCAGAACCTACTAGAGATTCCAGAGAAGAAATTATAGGGCAGAATAGAAGGAGCAAGCATTCAGCAGAGATCATCCCCCAAGAAACTTGGGAATCCTGTGGAAAGGGAAAGTGGGGGGTTTGCTTTTCCTCTCTTCACATCTTTGACAGATTACAGGCTCTAGGGCTACAAAAGAGCTTCTCTAGCTCCTTTGGCCCAAAAGCTGCTACTGCCAGGCACTGCTATTGCCACTAGGTTGGCAGTCTCTTTGGGGTCAATCTCTATCACCATGGATGTGAGCTGAGGCACGGGGGGCCATACTGTTTTTCCACTAGATCGTGCCTTTGTCCTCCCCAGGGAGCTGCAGCCCTTTAGTTTTCTGTCCCTGATCTCCACCCAAACACCTACCAACTCATGCCCAGACTATGGCCACAGGGGACCAATGGGTCCTGTGGAAACTGTGTGATCTCAGAATTTGTACATCCTAGGTGGCCTGCCTTCAGGGGAGCAGGACAAAGGGACCCTTCTCTTCCTCTCTTCTGCCTACTGCTATGAGTGTCAGGAGTGCCCCCAAGGGATGATCGTGGGCTCCTCGGAGTGGCCACTTCTCCTCTGTGGAGGCTCTTACAGAGAATGGAGCTCACATTTTCCCTCTTGCAATCTATAGCTCAAACTCTGAGGGTCCTGTCTGCCAGCATACCCCAGTGCTGCCCAATGGCTGCCCCAGCAGAGTAGGGCATACTCAGAAGTGAAGAGACATTCAGCCTACTTTAGCATTCCAGGGGTCATTGGGTACCAGTAACTTTACCATGGCATGGTCAGGAATTGAACTCAGGGGACTAGTGGACAGATTTGCAGGCTAGATCCCTACTCTCAGGGCTTGTGTAGCTTGGGGGCACAGAGGGAAGATTTGTGAACTAATTTTGGGAGGCTAGGAAGCCCAGGTGGGCAGAACTGACAAGAAAGTGTGATGTGTGTCCAGCTGTAGGAGCACCCCTCCCCATACAGGAAAGGGTTAGGGGCAGGATCCTGGTAAGCTCCTCCTTGATGAGCTTAGCTAATTTGGGCAGCTGTTTGTAGCCAGACACTGGAAAGAGATTCCCGGGGCCAGGAAGGAGGGAGAAGAGTGAAATGTACTCCTGACAAACAGACTATGAATCCCAGATACCCCTTCCCCAAGAATACACTCCCTTGGTAGGGCTGCTTCAGCCTTTCCCCTGGTGGTTTTTCATAGCAGCCTGAAAGCTGACCCTTAGCCCCTGCTGAGAAAACTCTTCTGGTTGCCTTTGTGGACAGCCCTGCCTAGCGCTACTCTTCCACCCACTCCTGCTGTGATAGAGAATAAAGAGTCCTCCAGGGTACAACCCAGCAACTGGGACATTGGAGTGTCTCTTAATTTACTATAGCCAGCCACAGGTCCAATAAAACAACACTGTGGCTGGCTCTTTCCTGCAAGTGGCCCCTACTGGCAGGCAAGACAAATTGTAGAGCCCATTACAGCATTTACTCACCCAATCATCTCTTACCCACAAGCACTGCTACTAACTCAGAGATTAAATTAAGTATCCAAATGTAATTCACCCTGTTAAGAAGACCACAGAGCAAGGGAAAGAGAAAGGATTTCAAGGATCTCCATTTTTCTTTATCAACAGGAGACAGAGAATCTGCTCATGCACATAGTACACCACCACTGTAACCTCCCTATATGTAGTAACTAGCAATTGACAATGCTACCCCACTAAGGATATCTATAACCAAGGTAACCATCCGGAAACTAGATCTCTATCAACAAACCCACAAACAAACCCAAAGTTCCTTCTTGTCCAACATTTTTTATAGGCACTCTTGTGAGAGTGAAGGGGTAAAGAAAGCCCCACCTGAACAGAAGAAAATTCAAAGACAGGAAGCAATATCTGTTCCAAATGTTCCAAAAACACAACTCAAAGTTCAGGAATTGAAACACAAATTTACTATAGATTTAGATTTTTAAAAACCCAAATAGAACTTTTAGAAATGAAAAATTCATTTAGAATTTTTCTAGACCAAGTGGAAGAAAGAATTTCGTAGCTTGAAGACAACACATTAAATTAACCCTGTCAAAAATAAACAAAAAAGAATCAATAGGAACAAACAAATTCTACAAGAAAGATGAGATTATGCAAAATGGCCAAATATAAGAATTAAAGTAAATAGCCTGGAATTTCTGTTTAATGTAATAATTGGGGAGAAGGGAAAATTCTCTGGTCTTGCTAGAGATTTAGACATCCAGATCCAAGAAACTCAATGAGCACCTGGGAAATTCATTGCAAGAAGGGACTCACCAGGGCATATAGTTATCAGACTTACCAAACTCATCATGAAGGAGGAATTCCTATGAACTGTGAGGAGAAAACAAAGAAAAGCACCTTAGACTAACAGCAGAATTTTAAAGAGAAAACTCACAGCCAGAAAGGAATGAGGACTGATCTTTAGTCTACTGGAACAGAATTTGCCTATTTTGAATTTTGCACTCTGCTGAACTAAGTTTCATAAATGAAGTAGAAAAAATAAAGTCTTTCCCAGAAAAGCAAACACTAAGGGAATTTGTCACTACTAAATCTGCCCTGTGGGAACTGCTCAAAAGTGCATTGTATATGCAGTAGTACAATAGATACCAACCAGTAAAGAAACATCCAAAGTTATAGCTCCCAACTCTTATAAAACACTAGCATGAGAGGGAGAACAAAACAATGACGGGTCATCCAACATGTTGAACTGACCACCATCCCACATGTTAATACCAACATTCAATGTGAACCGTCTAAATGCTTCAGTGAAAAGAAAGTCTGAATGCCTTATTTAAAAGACATAGACTGTGGAAAACCACAAGCCAAGCATTTGCTTTCTCCAAGAAATAAACCTAAACCACAAGGACTCACAGACTGAAGGTAATGGGATGGGGGAAAAAAGTATTCCACACTATAGAAACCAAAAGTGAGCAGGTGTAGCCATTCTCATCATCAGATAATAGGCTTTCATAAACAATGGTAATCAAGATAAACATGATCATTATATAATGGTAAAAAGAGTAATTTAACAAAAAGACCTAAGAATCCTAAATGTTATTTAGTTAGACTTTATTCAGGCAAATATACCCACTAGTTATACATTTTCCTGATGACTATATCTATGACATCCTTGGCTAACACCAAACCAAGGCACATATACACACAGACGCAGAGTATCTCTCTCTTCCTCTTTCCCTCTCCCTCTCTCTTTCTCACTTCTTTATCAGTAAGCAATTAGTCTTAGGAAGAAAACGGCTCAGGTGGTTCTGTCTTCATTTCCAGGAGCAGGCATAGCAGGTTAGATCATTCTGCTGGTTCTCAGTATTACTTAGCTGACACACATACACACCCAAACACAGCCCTCTCCCCCCCCAAAAAACCGTATGCTTAGTCACAAAATTGTCTAGTACAGGGATAAAAAACTATTTGGGGTTTATCTTAATCTCATAATCTAAAAATAATCCTCATAAATTAAATTTTTTTCACTTCTCATATTTGCCTTCGCATAAATATATGTATGTGCTTTCATATAATTGTCATACTTTTGTATATAAAATATACATTGCATGTCATTCTATTAAGCAAGTCTATTTATTCTTAAATATTCCTAAAGGTATACTATTTTGGTGCATGGAGTTATTGTATAGCTAGGAATGTACAATGTTTTATTTTATCAGACCCCTTTTATTAGATATTTAGTCTGGTTCAACATTTGGGTGCTATAAATAATGCTGTAATGAACATCTGTGAACATAAAACTTTGACCTCATCTCTCATTAACTCCTTAGTAGAGATTTCTAGAAATAAAGGGCATTGCCAACTAATGTCCATCTCTATTTAAAATAAAATTGTGAATGAAATTATTTATGACTTTACCATGATCAGTTTCAGTCTGCTTATAATTTTTGAGAATATCATATGATAGATTCTATTCCAGCCTGCAAATAATTTATACATTTTAACCCTGTCGTTTTTCATTCCAAAACTTTCCTAAAACTTCTTTCCACTTCATGGGCAGTTCTCAAGAACAGCACACAGGTGTAAACCGTACATCATAATAGGAGGTTGGACAATTAAGCTACCAGACTCACCCTAGAAAAAGTGCTACGTACCTCACTGCAGAATATCACCACAGTCCCTTGAGGTACTGCCCTCCGGAAGCTCGGCAAAGATATCAGCACCGAGTTCAACCTTCAGAGCAATTTTGGAACTCTTTTTATCTGGGATGGCCATTAGACCTGTTGGCGTATGAAGTCTACAAACTCAATCTAGAAAAAGTGGTACATATCTCATTGCTGAATATTACTCTGGTCACCAGATGGCCGAGGGGAGTACTTCAAAGGTAACTATAATGATATTCAGCAATAAGGCCCATAGCATTTTTTCTATGATGAGTTCATCAACTTCATTGTCCAACCTCATATGTCATGACGAGAAGTGTTCTAATGCCTTAGCTAAGTAACTTATTACAGTGAAACTGAATTAATCCATGTGTTGGAAATATTTTTTTCCCTAAATATACACCAAGTCAAGGTTGACCAATAATTTGAGTAGTTTTCAATTTACAGATATAAGCAAAATAGTGGTCTCAATGGTTATTACAAAACAAAAGCCTCTATTATATACTGTTAGTAAAGAAAACTTAGCCCCTTTCATGGTATGAAATATTAATGTGCTTTTGGCTCTGGCCTATGTCATCAATGACTAAAGAAAGAAATGTCAGTGAACACAAATTACTGGACACTTTTACTATTTATAGTTTTCAGTGGTGAGGATTTCTAGGCCTATCATTTCAAACAAATCATTTGCCTAACACCGTTGTATTTTAATGAGACAGGGAGGAGAGATTTTCTTCCAGCTGGAGCTCAAATGTTTTATTTTATCATGCAAAATATGTATAAGAATAATTTGTTGGCATACATCTGACATCTAATTGTGAGACAGTTATGTAGTATCTCACACATCTTGCTATTTGGCTTTTGTAAGAGAGTTTTGCATATTTTATGCAAATGTAATATTCCCTTGTTCTTAAAGACAGACAGCACATACCTAATTAAGTAAAATTCTATTACAGAGTAAATTCAGATAGACTAATTTTATTTAAAGTGAATACTCACAAGTTTCTTTTTTTCTATTTTAAGCTGATTCTAAAAGAATAATTTTCAATGACAAGTTTTGCTATAACCAGATTGATTGGTTTCTACAGAATATGTCATTCCTAGAAAGAGACATGGTCATTTATAGAAATTACATAACATAATGCTTAAAAAGATGCACACACCCCTTTTACCTTAAATATATTCATGTATATTAAATTTAAGATACATGTAAAATTGGTAAAGATAAACATAATAGGCTGAAACTGTTAATAGTGAGTTTTCCAAAGTCAAAATTTTGGGGTTTGAATCACAGATTTACCAGCTAGTTATCTGGTCAAGTTCTTAACTTCTATGAGCCTCAGTTTTCTTGTGTGAAATATGGTTATTATAAGTGCAGATATCTTGTAATTTATGTAAAACAGAATAGTACTTAGCATCTAATAACCTTCAAAATAATAATATCACATTGGTAGTACCTTATTTTGAGAAGTTCCATAGCCACACCTTAGTTATTATTTTTTGAAAATCCACTGCATGCAAAGCACCATGGATAAGTGTCAGCAATTTGAAAAGATAAATTGAAAAAGCAAATTGTAAGTATTGAAGAGAGGAAAAAAATAGAAGGAAAAAACCACAGTCATAGTAAGAAAGCGGATGAAGTTATTATTATAGAAATTGGCAGTAAAAGCAAAAATCACAATTATCTAATAGATTTATTAAACATGAAAGAATAAAGAAACAAACTTTAGAAAGTAAAATTGCTAAGCTCGCAAGCATGGAAAGAAGAAAATTATAGCATTAGTGTTTTGAAAAGAACTATTTGTTCAGGCAGGTACCATCTTTTAAAGACTTGTATATGGGGATTAGCCAAAAGAAAACTCGATCAAATAAATTAGAGACCTTGTAAATTCTATCCTTAACATTTTGTGTTAGACACATTAAAACCAAGCTTCTGGCCTGCTCTTAGACGAATGGCACTGGTTTGAAATAATTTCTTTACTCCTAAACAACCTGAAAATAGGAGAATAATTTTCAAGCTGTTTCTTTGAGGTTAGAGTTTCAGACGTTGGTTAGTACATGGAGAAGATTTAACAGATATATGACCACATCAGTACTGGAAACCAGTGGAAACCTACCTAAGTCTATGTATCTCACATAATTTTCACAAAGATCCAGTAAGGGCACCTCTATCCTTATTTTATTGTTACGGAAACAGACTTATTTTCTTCGTGTCCTTAATGACTTCTAGCTCGTCAGTGACAAATGAAATCATTTCAAGTTCTGCCTGACTTCTAAGTTCATCCTTCTCTCTGGTAATCGCACTGTCTTGATATAGGTCACAAGAGAGACGTTACATGGGATAGAAATCATAAAGGTTAGAAAGCAGAGGGAAAATGGTGACCATCTCAAAAACACTATTCATTTGAAGCAGATTCATTAAGGCTAAAATGCAGGCAATAGCGTCTTTGTCTTCACACTCTAAGGAGAGAAAGTATGTACTAAAAGAAAAAAAATGTTTAGGTTTTTGTACAAAAGCACAAAATATTTCTGGAATTATACACTTCCGTACACCAAAAGGGTAAGCTCCACTGATGCTAATTAAAATTTAGGGGGAAGAGAGGCACCTGTGGCTCAGGGAGTAGGGCACTGGCCCCAAATACCAGAGATGGTGAGTTCAAACTCAGTCCCGGCCAAAAACTGCAAAACAACAACAAAAAATTTAGGGGGAAATTCTGTTCTACAAAGATAGAGTATAAATGATTATCTACTACCGTATTTATCTTGTTTGGGATGCTTCTGAATTGATTCAAACACACAATCCCCTATAAAAATCTAAGAGATTTTATATCCAGAGCAAGATTATAGATTGTTGCTGATCAAAACGAGAAATGTGCTTTCTATTTAAGGATGCTTTTCGAAATATGTCTTTATAAAAATAAAATAGAAATCCCGATAAAAGTAAAATCCTAGCAGGATTTCCTCACTGGGTCCTCACCAGAGCACTCTTATACTGTTTCTCCTACTTACTTTGAAGAATAGGACTTTTTGTTTCACCCAGATTTCTTATCATTAGATTTGAAAGATGTTTACGTGAGTGTGATTTAAAGAAGAAATTGCTAGAGAAATTAATCAAAGCTTTCACAATACACCTTACTTGGGAGTTTTTGTAAACAACAGCAGAGGCAGGCAACAGCAGCCTGAATCAGCAACAATAATTCTTTACCTGAAGTTCAACTTAAAAAGCTTTTCACCTGAATGGTTCTACCTGATCCTCAAAATAACTCCGAGTTAAAGAAAATCACTTTCTCCTTTAATCTGCTCTCATGATGAGCTGATTCACTGATTTTTAAACTAAATTACATTATCCTCTTGGGATAAAGTTAACTTTTCCAGGGTGTATTTTGTTTTAAAAAGTTAAGATTCTTCCTCATGTAGAATTTTTTGCATCTGTGCCTACAAAGGAAAGCAGCTCAGTAATTTCCCTTTCATGCACTGCTGGTCAGGTTTCAGGATCCAACTTATGTAGCTTCAAAAACGTGAATCCTTGAGTAGTTCTCTCTTTTCTATATTTTGGAATTGTTTATTATAAACATGGGCATTTGTTCCTTGAATACTGGTGACATTACGAGGGTCTAGAATCTTTTCAGTAGAAAATTTAACTGACGATTTGCAATGTCTTTTTGCTAGCTACAGAGCGATTTGTATTTTGGTTCTTGGATTTTGTCAATGTATTTTTCTGGATATTTATCCTTGTAATCTAAATTTTATCATTTATTCACATAAAATTGTTTATAATACATATTTGGCACATGACAATTAAATTTGCAAAATCATCCTAGAACAAGTGCTACATACCTCATTACAGAATATCATACCGTCACCTTCTGAGCATCAAGTCCCTTGGGTGGCTAAGCACCAATGTCAGTGCCTAGACCACCCTGGAAGAAATTTTGGAAATCGTTCTC
This sequence comes from Galagoides demidoff, assembly GCA_963574575.1. NCBI lineage: Eukaryota > Metazoa > Chordata > Mammalia > Primates > Galagidae > Galagoides > Galagoides demidoff. The sequence continues at coordinate 24,024 of CAUYQV010057062.1, read as the reverse complement.
TGGAATGCCCATCAAAACTATTCTTGTATTACACTCAATGTCCTGATGATCATCAAAATGTCTTACTTTCAATATTTCCTTCACCATTGAGTAAAGAAAAAAATTTATATGAGGCCAAACCAGGAGAATAAGGAAATGTAGTTATTTGTTTAGTGGCTAAAAAGTCCCTCAGGCAGTGCTGTGTCAGTTAGTGCACTGTCTTGGTGCAAGAGCCATGAGTTGTTGGCTAAGATTTTCAGTTGAGATTTTCCTAATTGTTTCTCTATGGATGTTGACTTGGTCTGCTATGTTTATCATAGTCACCTGATGACTTTGATGAATTTGATGAATTTTTGTAATATTTTTTCATTTCTACTCATTACTGGTTGCGCTGACCTCTGTTCATCAGGGACACTTTCTCTCCCCTCAGAAAAATGTTTAGTCCATTTATACCCTGCAGTTTTCTTCATGGTGTTATCCCCATAAACTTGGACTAACATATTCCTGATTTCATTTCTACTGTTGCCGAGTTTAATAAGAAATTTAGAAATGTTTGTTCATTGTTCTAATTCAAGCTCTGACATTCTGTGACAGCATAGAAGACATGCAACCACAATAATGAACGCCACTCAGCAAGACACTGCCACATGTCAACAGGAACACAGTTGAGGGACACTGATGTACCAAGGGGAGGAGACCTTACAAAGTTATACTATTAAGTTTTACTATTAGTACTTTGAAAAGTACTTTTTACACAGTGCTGCCAATGTAAGCACACAATAGCAAGGTTGTAAACTTGTCAGACCTCATACATTTATTGTTTTCATGTACAGGATTTGATCTCCTTTGTGAGTTTTAATTTGTGAGTTTTCTTTTTTTCTTGACCATTTAAATCAAAGGTTTGTCAGATAACTTCCAAGCTTTGATCCCATCCTTAGTCTTGAATATTTCTATTACATGATTTCTGTTATTCTTGTTCTTTTCTTCTATTTTCTTTGAGACTATTTTTCTTGTCTTCCATTTGTGTTTTAAAACACTTGCTTGGCTTATTAAATTTTAGCCTATCTTATTTACTAATCCGTGCTAAGCTTATTTCTAAGTATTGCTTTAACTACTGTCTCAGGTTATAAAAGGTGGCATTTTTATTATTATTAAATTATAAATGCTTTTCTTTTATTAATGATGATTTCTTACTTAAAGCATTTGCTATATAAAACATGTCTTATTGCTTTATAGACTAAGCACAATAAGGTCAGAAAAAAATCATCTGCTTGCTTACAGTTTTTTGAAGTGGGATATATTTGTTTTAGAGTCTTTTTGATGGATTTTTCTAAATGATTTCTTGTGTTTGAAAAGAGTGTTATTCTGCAGCTTTGGGGTGCAGAGCAAAAAAAAAAAATGTTACAACTCAAGTATATTGAAACTTTTATCATTATGAAGTAATCTTCTGTCTCCAGTAGTTTTACGTAGAGTGTCATAGTGCTCATATGTTAAGTAACTAATGGTACTTTCCTTTAAAAATTTTGCCTGATACCGATCTCTTTTTACTTTATTTGTATTTTAAATACAGCCATTCATAACTTTTGTTATTGTTGGTATGATATGTGGACTTCATTCCTACTGTCCCACCTTATATTTTGATTTATCCCTCATACTGTGTGTGCTTCTTTCCTCTCTCTTATATCTGTGAAAAAAATTGTTTTTCACTTTTCTTACTTTGCTTTCTACTAGTTTAGAAACTATAGTCTCTATTCTGCATCTCTTTAACTTACACAATTCTTAATTTTTCAATTAAATTTAAATTGGCATAATTAGTTTATCAAAGTCGAAAGCCTAATACATATGTACTTCTAGAAAAACAGGACTTTAGACCATCAGAGCGTTTATACTCTGTCCACCAGTCCTCCCTTTTGATGCATTTGCTACTGGCTTTTATATAAATTCATATTTGTATTTAAATTCTATAATATTTTTCGTCAAGATATAATTATTTTTTCCTACATAGTCAATATTTGTCTTTTAAAGCATATTTTGATCTATATTTTTATTTATTCTTGAAATTAATAATTTTCATCTGGAGTCACTTATTTTTTGCCCTACATCATTTCAAAATGTTCTTTTATGAAGATCTGTTGAAAGATATATCAGTTAGTTTTCCTTTGATAAAAAGGCTCTCAGTTTTAAAAGGTTGAATTTAAATTTTATATGGCATACACAGTCTACATCGTTATAGACTAGTAAGTATTACTATTAGTACTTAGAAAATATTTTTAGTACCTTACATCCATTGTTGCTGATAAAAATTCAGAATAACAACTACTAAAGAAAACACACCAAAAAACTCTTAAGGACTCCTCTCAATCTAAAAGTTAGCTAGGATCTGTAAAAATATGAAATAATTTAATAAAAATTTTTGAAAGAAGAAATGCAGTAGAATGACTCAATACTAGAAAAATGTCAGACTTTCCCAAATCCGTCTGTTGATACACTGCCGATTCAGTCAAAATACTAAAGGGTTTGTGGTTCATATGCTTAAATTCATACATGGTTATGAAGAGCCAAGAGCAACCAAGAAAATATTGGTGAAGATTTATTAATATGAATTCCCCTATTTAATATAAAGGCATTAAGCTTTGATAATTAATGTCTTTGATCTTACTTAGGGAAAAACACCAAAGAACAGAAGCTCAGAAATAGATCTCTTTGTACATGGTGCCTTGGTGTGTGACAGTGTAGACATTATAGAGCAGTGATGAAGCAATATGCTGTTTCGTAATGTGTTGAGACAGTAAGCTGAATATAGAAAAAATTAAAATGTAAAACTTATTTCACACTATTTATAAATAGATTGCAGATAAGATCTAAATCTAAAAAGTGAAAAGTGAAAAAATTGAACAAGTAAATATAGGCATATACGAGGTGTCCCTAAAGTTCATGGGTGATTTAAATATTTAAATGTGATATAAATTTATATTGTTTAATATATATTTATATTATATTATTTAAATACAAATATGTAATTGTATATGGTCGGAAATTTTTAGTGATACATAATATTTGTATAAATTTATAGGATACATGTGACATAAGACACAATATGCCCAATTCATTAAGGAGTACTATGTTTATGAATGCATGATGTTTAAGTAAAAGCATTAAAATATAATTGCGAACATATCAAATTTGGTAAACTGATTACTCTTAAGGAAGAAGGTTAAGACAAAGAGCTATAGGAAAAAGGAATTCCAATGAAATTATAATGTTAAAAAACTGGCTAAATTAAATGCTGCAAAGTGTTACTATTAATTAATAGTAATACTATGTAAATATGGCTGGAAAGTCCATCGGAGAAATGTTACATTATTTTGATTTTCTTTCCATATGTTAAAAATATCTCATAATTTTAAAAATTTGATTCAAAAATATAAACCTACTTTGCAAATTGCACCAGATGCCACAACCAAATCAAACAATTATTTTTTAATGGTTATGTGCAGACAATATTTTTGTTCCGTGCACTCACACTGATTTTTCCAGATGTTACCTCATAAAAAAAGATAATAATCATCAACAACTGTAGTGTTATCTTTGAATTATGAGGGTGTTAATGCCAACTGTTATAATAAGAACAGTTCAGATGGCAATGGGCGATGGCAATTTACCTTCATGATGACAATTTCGGCACTGCTTTATAGTTCAAATTCAGAATGCGACCGACTTAGGAACATACATTTAGTGTTTTCTTCAGCCCCCAAAGGGTTAAATACATAAAATGTGAAGGCAGACTTACAAACGAAGGATAATTAAGGTCCACAGAGTTTTGCTACTATTAAGACAAAGTGAAATCTTTATAACATAACATTAAATTAAGCTCAATTGACTGAGCTCTCACTGTGTGATGGACACTGTCAAGAATTTTATACACATTATCTTGATTATCAGGACAAAATTAGGAAGGACAATTCTTTCACTGAAGGGGACACCAAGATTTAGTGACCCATCATCAGGCCTGAAATCACACAGTAGACAGCAGAACCCAGGAAATGGAGCTCAGCCTTGGCTATTAAGAAAAACTTTATAACTAAATAAATTGTTTTCTTCAGGAAGAAAAATGATGTCTTTCATGGGATATTAGTCAGCTGTGTTTTAAGCCCTGAAGCACCTGCATATTTTACTGGTGGACAATTTTTGTCTAGCATCAACTTTAAAGAGAATAATTTAAATGTAATAGCTTTTTTGCTTGACGGAACGAGAAGTAACTAATAGATCAAACTTTTTAAAACTGAAGTTAGTTTCTCCAAAAATATTTGAAACTTCATCAAATGCAATTAAAAGAGCACAGAATCCGTGTGGTGAGAGCCTTGCAAATTATGACACTGCCAAAAATTTGAGATATGGTCAAGATTTTTCTCGTGTGGTACCAACCAAAGTAGTTTTTACCAAGTTTTAGAAAGTTGGACACAAAGACGTGTTTGTTTGTATTTTTAACATTATGTCCCTGAAGGCTGTTTAATAGAGATGTTTGGTAAATCTGAAATATTCTAGTAGAATTAAAAAAAATATTTAATTGGGAGTTTTACTTCACATATTTCCTCTACTGTCCTCCAATTATATACATAGGTCTTAATTATACACCAGGAAAGTTAAGACATGGTTAGTACAAAAAGATGGAGTGATTGAGCACGGCTTGGAATCTAGCCAAAACCCAACACAAAAAGCATTAAAACAGAGGTGTGTCAGCTTATACACAATATTAATTCTCCTGCTGCAAATATTTCTCTGATGATAACTTGATGGGGCTCCATAACTCAGGCTATAAATATTTGTCACACACAAGTACCTGTACTGCTTTTTAAAAACAGCTTTAGGGTGAGAGAGACGTGGTGAATCCACTGATATAAATTATATTTTAAAAAATCAATGATGACTAATGTAGGAAGAAAATGATGACTTTGATGCCACTTTTGTTCTAGTTTTATTTCTCTAACTTTGGTTGCCTGGCAGGTCTGCTTGTCCTGATTTTCTTATGTGTGTGTGCCCTCTCCAGATCAATGCAACTTATAATTTGTTTTTCCCCTGAAGATCATTTTTACATATTACTTCTTTGTTCCTACTGTAGACTCTGTATTTGAGCAATGGATAATATCGGAGGATCTTCATTTTGATTATTTGGTCTGTTTCCCTTTAATCATCTTATTTTTCAGTACATTGGAGTAATTTGGGCTCAAATAGTGAGAATGATCATACTACTATCAGAGAGTCCCCAAATGTTAGGGTCTTCAAAGGGAAACGAAGGAAAAAAGAACAAAGAAAGAGTGATACAGTCTAGTAGTTAAGAGTATCAAGCTGGAATAAGATGGGTTTGGAGGCTCAGTTTTGGCTCCAAAACTGGGTGACCTTGGGCAATTTTATTTCCTCATTTGTAAAATTAAAATATTAATAATGTTGTTCTAAGATTAAAGAGGATTTAAGACTCTGTTGTCTAGGAAGAGAAAATAAAATTTTATTTATTTATTGAGATCATCATAATTTGGCTTTATTCTTACTTTTGAAGTAAATGTCAGACAAAGAAGCAAGCTTAAAATATGGTATTCAGCTCTTTCCACCAGTGTAAATAATTGAGGACTGGTCTTTGAAGAGCCTAAAGGATATATAATAATGAAAGACCATGTAGTTTTTTCAGAATTATAAAAATATGTAATAATCTTAACAGCTAACCCATGACAATCAACATATATCTTTCAGTGCTTTATTTATTCAACAAATATTTAACTAAGTGCTCATTATCTGTTGAGTGTAATTCAAATAAAAGAATTTACGATTACAAAAGCAGACATATACAGGTTACTTTTGGGTTACCGCTTCTTAAAGGTAAATTAAAAATTATTATTGAATGGCTTTATATAAATAAATAAAATAATTATTTCATTGGAACAATAATACACTGCATAACAACAAAGGTGTCTGCATAAATGATTTAGGAAGTGGAAAAATATTTACCACCTAGCATGGTTATAATGTTTGTTATCTTTAAATTCCCCTTATAGTTAAAAAGTGTGTTGGCTATTTGTAAAAGGGGCCACATAGTTGATTTTCATAGACTTTCAAAGGATGTGATTCAATACATATTGTATGCTACATCAGTGCTTTGGAAAAACCAATGTTCACATTTGAAAACACATCAAGGCGGAGAAAGTCTGCCCATTAATGAATGAGAACTTGTTATTACTGTCTAAATGGCCAATAATTCACTTGAATTACCAAATTACCTATATTAAGTGTTTTTATGTAAGATACGCAGAACAAATATCGCCTCAATTATTAGTCATTTATAAAATCATATTCTGGTTTAATGAAGCCTATTTAGATGTATTTTTCAACAATTCTTCTGTAAATAAAAAAATTAGCACTGGACACCTAGATGAACATATGTTTTTGAGCATGAAAGTGAGGAAACATGAAGGTTTTGTCTCACGTAGCAGTCAGGGAGGTAAGGGAGAAACTGAGTGACAGATGTGTTTGTTGAACAGGACGTGCTTTGCAAACACAGTGCTGCCGATGCCCCCCTGTGCATAATGGTGTTCTAAGGGATCATTAGATGTATTTCAGGTACTATCCTATTGCAGCTAATTCTCATCACAACCCAGTCAGGTAGGTATTCATATCTCCATCTTTACACCAAAGATATAGAATCAGAGTTTTCAGTTGGTGAGAGAGTAAAGAAGCATAAGCAGGTGTGGTTACAAGGACGGATGATACCTGATTTTCAAGAGGTGACCATTTTCATTCTGTCTACATTTATTAAAAGGACTTAGCAAGTACTGAAACTCTCCAAAATATATCAGGGATCTTCCCTCTCTACTGCTGGCTCCTAGACTGTCAGGCCATCTGTGGGCAATACCAAAGGTTTCCACTTAGACAGGTTGTACTCCACGCAGGTTAACTGAATACTCCTCATTTTGACAGAATTGCCTCCTAAGTCAGAACACCACAAAATAGTGCGATGACAGCTGATAGTGTGCCAGTAGGATGTATTTGTATAGCACATATTTATATAGGTATTATACACATTTTTTTTTCCAGATAAAAATGCATGCATTTGTTGAGGGGACTTCAGGTTTTTGATTCAAAGGAGGAGTATCTCCTGCCATGATTTCTGCAAATCCCTCCAGGCAAAGTGGTCATTTGGACGCATCTGCATCACACTATCTTTCTATCAGCCTTGGCGTGTAGCTCATTCTCATAAGAGTGGAAACAAAAATGCAGAAGCAAAGACTGTTCTGCACTGTGAACTATTTCACCTTCATGCTCAAGGCCGTGATGCCTGGGCAAGAGCTGAATCTGAGCTCTTCCTGCCAAGACACAAAAGGATACAGGACCACGTTCAGTACCAGGAAAATTTGTTTAAAGCCATATACAGCATTAAAGAGGAGTAATTAACTATAGTTAGTCTGGTTAAGGAATACTATAGTTAGTAACTATGAAACGTCAATTTTTTTTAGTGTAAATTTATTTTATGATGTCTGCTAATCTACAAAACAGACACAACTTTATGGCATTAGAATGCTTTCTAACTTGTAAATTTTATAGTAATTCTACTTGGCCACCACCATCATCATAAAAGCAAATCATTACCTTTTTCTTATTATTATAGTCATGGCTTGGGTAATGAGGCATTTTAGCTTATTTAATATTTAAGAGATAAAATGAGAAACCATACTTTTTATGTGTTTCAATGCTACTGCTCTGGAAACCAGTTTTCTTAAAGAATCTCATATATTTTTATAATAGTATATACCTTTAGAATACAGAGATATATACTGAACTATTTAAGAGGCAATAAAATAAATATCTGGTATATTTAATTGTTTACATAACAATACAAATTAATATTTGGGATATTTGTTTACATAAACAGTTACATGTTTGTAGTTATAATATTAAGTTGTTAAAATTCCCTGGGAATGAATGGGAAGTTAAAAGAGTTGATGATGAAGATGGATACTTTAGCCTTGAATTTTTGGGGGATATTGGCTAGCCATCCAAAAAGGAGCTGAAGGAACAAGTGAAAAATTAGTCTGGACTTGAAGCACCTTTCTGAGGTTTCTAATTTTTCACTGGGCCGTGCGGCATCAATCACGAATTTACAGTACTGTACGTTTTTAATGCTGCAGTCCCTTGTCCCCAGGCACATGTAACAAAACACGCTGTTTTGTAAAGAAAAAGCATTAAATAGGCAGTCAGAGATATAAGAGAGGGGATATAAGCTCTATGTGCCTTTTTTATTTCTTTTCATCGTTTTGAATGTCTTTGGGACTTTTCATTACAGATTCCTACTGCTCTGACCTAAAAAAAAAAAATGTACTCTCATTTCTAAGCTGACTTTTTCTTTTACGTAGTTCATGATTTTCTTAATAATGTATATATTTAATGAAGTGATCAAGAAATACTACCATCTTTAGGGTATGTTAATGAAATAAACTAATGACTTAAGAGTTTCTAATCTGAAACCCCCAATTTTTTAAAACACATAATCACAGATCCGTCTCTTTTGGCAAATTACTTTTCGGTTTCCTTCCAACTAGCGTTTCTTAAATAAATCCCATCATGTATAAAACCAGGACCTTCCATCAACGCTACCATGACCTTGATTTTCTCCATGTTGTTTTCAGAGTTAAAATGTACTAATATAATATTTAGAAGACAAAAAAAATACTGCTTGATGGGCAATAAAGAGCTGATCGAAGGATAGATTTTAATTTATTCATCTTTTAATGTACACATCCTGCTAATTCCAATACTTTACTATAATTCTACTGTGGTTCAATCCCTGCTATGAAATATGTGTGATAGTTATAAAGTACCAAGTTACGATGTGTTAATTGAAATTCATAATATCTAAATTATGTGTATGTAGTCTACATATATATTGCATACACTGGGGTGTGTATGTTTCTACACTGGTTTATAAGTAACAGTAAAAGTTACTCTATAATATGCCTGTAAGGCATTTTTACATGTTAAGTTTGAATTTGAATTATAATAATGTTGCTTTGGTTTGTCCTGATGCCCGTGGGCTGACAAGCAGTATTCTTGGTCTCCAATTAATCTTGGTGCAAAACTTTCACAAAGGGAATGACTGAGAACTTAAATTTCATATTTGCTTATTCCAATCTTAGACCAATAAAACCACATATTGCTACATAATGTACTGTGAGAAAAGAAAGTCAGGGGGTCCAGTCTAAGAAAGTGTTTTAAAGGCAGTGCCCCAGAATATGTTTTAAAGGCAGTGCCCCTCATCATTATCTTGAGGAGGTTGAGTGAAGTGATCCAATCATCCTCTGTGCCTTGGATCCCCCATAAGCTGCAAAGCAAAAATGGTGATATGTCTCAGGCATGTCCAAGGTTAACCTGGTTCTACCCACGAGAGTAGCTGAGTAATATTATAGGCAGGTCTATATGTATCTCCTTTACTACAAACTAACAGGGTGGGGCCTTTATGCTGATACGTTGGTTTTAGGATCTTCCTGATTCTGGGTGTTTTTCAACTTACCAGCCGTATCTATTTCTTTTTCCAGATATTGGGTCTATCCTGGTTATGAGCAAGGGATTCAGCCTTCATATGTTCATTCTTATTTTTGATCTAGGTGTCTCTATCCCATACCCTGGTGTGGATGTTCATTTTTAACCCTGTCCCACCTAGGCTGCAGCCACCCTTTTAGTTTCTTCTCTCTTTAGGATTGTGAGACAACCTTGTTCTTGCTAAACACTTATGACTAAAGACCGACTCCCTAATGCAGACTGCTTTCATGGATATCTAAATAATATCAGCTCTTAGATGCTGTGCTGCTATAGACCACGTGCCTGCCGGAACATCTGTAGCCTACAATCTGTAGCCCTGGGCCTCAGAAATGCCGTGTTTTCAGCTACTGGTTGGCAAGTCTTTCTCTTCCAGCTAAGGCCTGAATGGGTCATGGAGGAGCAGCTTAGGGAGAGCTACATTCACGCATCAGTCCCCCCTATTTGGGGACAGCCCAGGATGAGTAAGAGGAGGCAGAGTGAATTAAATGTACATGCCTGTGTTTGTGTTTGTGGGTGGGGGGGGGCAGGGCTACAAAGGGAGGGAGAATGGCAAGGGAACAGCAGCAATCCATGTTCTCATAGAAACAGATGCAAATATTTAAAGCAATTATCTCAAAAATGTATGGGGATAGAAGCAGGGCAATTATAGGGGTGTCTTAGCCTGAACTTTTTTGACAACTACCTTGATGTCAAAATTAATTAATTTAAATCTTAACTTTGTTTTCACCCATTCAAACTGTTATTTTCTAAACCGGGGCTCTGAACCCGGAGGGCTTGTTTCCTCCTTTTCCTCCTCATCATTGATTCTTCAGTTCCTGTACAATGTAAGTGAAAATCGTAAACAATCTGTCAATTGTTTGCAGACGCAAAGACACAATTCTTTTGCAAGCATCTTTGTTGCCTGTCAAAACAATGATTATTAAGAAGCATAAGAATCAAGGTCGTTCCTGGCAACCCTTTCAGAGAGAGAATGAATGGTCCTGGGCATACTTTTGAGAAAAAAATAATAAAACCCTGCTGACCCTGGAGCTGTGTGTTGACAGCAGTACCTGCTACTGAGAATCCCACAGACTGATGTGTGTTCTTATATTTTCCAGCTTAGTTGGACAAATGTGAATGAATGATAATAATAACAGCAGACACGTGAATACACTTACTATGTGCCAAGCATTGCTCATGCACTGTTACACAGATAATCTTAGTTATCTTCATAGCAACACACAATAGAGTAAGAACCACTACTATCCCGCTTTCGTGATAAGAACGTCGAGGCAGGGTGGTTGAGTAATTTGCGCAGTCACATTAGCAGTAGGGCAGAGCCGAGATGCGATCTCAAGAACTGAGGCTTCAGAGTCTGTGCTCTCCCAATGCTGCAGCAGATTCTATTTTCCAGAGATATCTATAGAAATATTTCATAACTAACTTTTCCCTTATGCTATGGACACATCTTCCCTCCAGAGGGGGGGGTCTCTTTTTTCTGAAATCTGAAAAAGGTTTGGATGAAACTGGAAATGGCAGTCTAACCAAGGCTTGATCGTACATGGTGATCCAGCTTCCACCTGACTCTCTGTGGGGATACTACTCATCTTTGCACCTACCCTAGCACCCTGCGGCCCCCAGGGCATGAAAAAAGGCTGCAGGAGTCCCTAAGAAGAGACCCCTTGGCAAAGCCCCCAGACTATGTGATGGTGGAGAGAGGCCCAGGAAGCTCCAGCTGCTTCAGCATCTCCACTAATTCAGCTCCAGCCACCACCTGAAAGACTTGAGTCGCACCTGCCCTTCCCTGCCATTCCAAAATCCGGCGTATAACTGGAACATCCTTTCCATAGGAGGTAATTAGACAGTTAAAAATGAAGCGACACAACTATCATATTTAAAAATGTCTCTTAATTCTAAGCATATATGTTGGTTTCTGTTCTGGTTTCCTCTAACAGAAATATTCTTATCAGTATGATTCAATCCCAAAAGTTGACGTAATCTCATTACCAGTTTTGTTATACCTTCTTTTCTTTCAAATGAAAGCATAATTTCTATAGACACTATACTAATGTGATGCTACAAGTTCTAAGTTTTTTATTATATTACTTTTATAACTGAAAAAATAAAAGTTATATATCACATTTCAAGATGATGTTCTGCTATATGTATATATTGTGGAGTGGCTAAATCGAGCTTATAATTTACTCATTATCTTCACTTAGATCAAATCTTTTCTCAGAATGAAAATACACTACATTCCGGCAAAATATTCCTCTTTTATGGTAAAAATATTCTATTTTGTGACTAAGAACCCTCAAAGCACTATAAATATTCCAGCCAGAAGACTCTGACTGGATAACAATATTAAATCAACTGTCATGTTAGGGGAGATCTGAAGAATAAATTTAATTCCTATTCAGTTGTTCAAATAAAGCAATTGCATGACTTGGTATCATCTCATCACTCAGTGGAAATCTAACATGAGGAAGAATGTTTCCACTGGCAAACTTATTTACTTGAACTTTATTTAAAGTAATTTCACTTTATTTTTTACTTCAGATCAATATGAGGATACAAATTATTTTAAATATATGTATTGAATAAAATGTTAAGAGTATGAGGCCAACTATCGTTAGTATTTTAAATCTAGAAAATTGACTCATATTTAATACACAAAGGTAGAATTTTTTTCCTGGCACAATTACAGAATTTCTTCCTCTCTGGGAAACTTCAATTTTTGTCCTTAAGGCTCTTGATCTATCAGAGGAGGTCCAGCCCCATGTGCCAGGATGAACTCTTTCACTCCAAGTCAACTGATGATGGGGGTTAGCCACACCTGTAAAGTATCCCACGATGGTACCTAGATTAGCGTTTGTTTCAGCCTAGCCAAACTGACCCATAGAACTGTCTACCACACATCTCACCAGGGCTTCTCCAATGTTCCCACTCTGAGTGGCCCTGGAGCCCAGCTGGGAGCCCCTACCAGGGGGGGAGGAAGGGAGGGTAAAGGTTTGACTTTGACATTCCTATTTGACCTGCTGTGACTCAGGAGGTGAGGCCTGCCTCTCCTGTGCTAAGTACCCCTGAGGCAGGAAAGGGTGGGGTCAGGGGACCCAGTGCACGGCCAGCAGCCTGGTTGCCTCCCCAGAACCCTCCAGCAGTCCAGTGCTGTTACAGCTCCAACTTCAGCAATGTCCACAGCTACCTGCTGCTATCCAGCTATGGTGTCACTGAGACCTTCATCTCCATGCAGATGGCCTCCTCCTCCAAACACCCGGGCCCCAAAGCCAGCACTGCCTGCTTCAGGGACAACACCTGGAGGATCCCAGAGCCTGACAGACTCCTGCACAGAACTGCTGGTCCTCCCTGGAGAGCCTTGCCCGGGCCCCAGCCTGCTCTGGAGCAGCACAAAGGGTGGGATCAGAGCACAGTTCTGGGCACAATTACAGAATTTCTCCCTGAGGTGCCCCTCCTTGGGAAGGGCTGCTTCAGACTCACAAGAGGTGGCACGGGAGCAGTGGCAAGCAGAGCCTGATCCTGACAGGGTGAGGAAGCGGGGACTGTCCCTGCTGCTTGGAATAAAACCTTGTCTCTCGGAGCAGAAGCGGGTAGCCTTTGACTCTGGCAGCCACATTTCTCAGGACACAGGCCTAGTGGCTGTAACTTGTTGAGCTCCAAGAGGCCTGAGATCAACATGGCTTTATTCTGTCACCTGTATACCCACCAGGCCACTCCACCCTGCCCCAACCCCTTGCAGCTGGTGATCTGCTCGCCCATTTGTATAGACTCTGTCACCTACTCACAAAGGAATTTCTGAGTAGCTATCCAGGGTTCTGATGCCCAAGCCTTGGGGAGCTGAACCCAAAGGGAGTTACGCAGGGATCTCCCAAACCCCTCGTCCTGAGAGACCCCCTTTCTCCCTCCCCCCACTCCCAAGGCCTCCTTTTCCTTGAGTCAGTTCCCAGGAGAATCATCAACCTTCACCACCAGCCTGGCCTCCTGCCTCTGCTGGAAATGGTGCTTGGGGGCTGAGCAGTGGTCCTCACTCCAGGGGGAAGCTTACAGCTCTGAGCTGGACCCTACTGAGTGCAGGTCCTGGGGTGGCAGTTCCTCTGGCTTCTGGGCCTCTGCAGGCCTAGTCTGGGGAAGAAGATGCAGAGCTCAGAAGAAGGGGCATGAACCCAACACCATGAGCCACCTGTACAGACAGGACCGACACTCAGATCCCTGGGAGCCCCGAGGACAGAGGGCTGCGGTCCAGGACGCTTACAGCCACCCTGAGGAATCTGGGGTCCTCAGTACCACTGGGGGTGCTCAGTACCCAGGGTCTGTGTACGTCCGTTAGAGAGATACAGAAATTGATCCATATAATGATGTAAGAATATGCAAATGTGCCATAAGAGAAAATCTAAAACTTAGACTTTGACATGTTGGGTTATAAACATAAAACTGTATCCAGAATTCTAGTTCTAGTTCCATCAAACACGTTCATTACCAAAAGTCGGTGTGAGTATAATGAGAAGGAGCTTCACTATCAGGCTTTAGAAGAAGTATTGACCAAGGGCAAATGTGATTTTCTCTCATGACATGATCCATTTTCTCCTAAAAGTAACTTTGTAAAATGACATCAGAGGAGCCACTGTCAGAGTTATCTGTTTGTACTATGTACTGCTTAAGGATAAAACTGACAAAAAAAAAAAAAAGGTAAATGAGAAATGTGTTTATTTACCAAATACTTTAGGTTAGATTTGTATTAGAGCAGCTGTTCTCAGCTGCTCGTGACCCACAGGAACTGTAATAAAGGTTCACGGCATTAGGCAGGTTGAGAACCACTGTTTTAGAGTCTAAATTTCTATATTTCAATGATTGTAATTGAAACTAAAGGGAAAACTGAACATTTTAGGATTGGAAATGAGCTAAGAGATTATAAGAATGTGAAAAAAAATTCAGATTGCTATGGATCCAAGCTGTTTCTTAAAATCACATTCAAATTTTCTTTTTATTTTCCTCTCTTGATATTTATATGGATTGAAGCCACATACAAATCCCTCTTCTCTGAAATGAATAGAGGTGGGGAAAAAGAAAATTAAATTAAATTCCATTACGTTTGTCATGAAAATCAGTTTAAAAATTGGAGCATCTAGTTATTTATAGGCTTGAAACAAAAATTATCTTCAATACTAATGTTTTTTACCTACGTTGAAGCCAGTGGACTCCACTGGGGGCAAAAATAAACAGCAAACTATCAGGCAATGGTCTGGCTTAGAAGCACCAGCCTCTTTTTTACTATATTTGCAGAAGTCAAATGTATTAATATCACACTAATGTTTTGTAGTCCCTTCATGTAGATGGTGGCAGAGCAGGCATAATAAATCAATAGAACAAATTGTCAGACCAGTAATGTGGCTTCTGTTGTTCTGCTTCTCATTAAAGGCAGTGGCAATTGAAGAAAAGCTATTACTGCAGCCAGAATTCTTAATGAGGTTTGCTACCAATTAGTTTACACACCAAGTACAGGCTCTGACATTTGGCTAGCTAGAAACTTAGGCAACTTTTTCATGCAAAAGGATATGATTCCACGTAAGCCTGAACGTCTTAGCTATTCTAAGTTATTAAAGTAGGTCTCCAAAAAAAAATATCTTAAGAAAACATTGACCTTCACACTCCTGCTTTCTTCTGGGCTGATGTCAAATCAATGAAAAAATAAATAAATAAAACCTAAAGCCAATGTTTTATTGATACCTGAACTAATGTGGTTTGCAAAATCTTTTTATTAAGCGTTGCAAACCAATGTCAGGTTAAACCAGGGTGCCTAGAAAATGTCAACCTCAAAACTTATCTGACAAATGCGATGGGCCTTTTTTGACACATTTTAATCTAGACCCTACCTGACAACCTCTTCTTTTCAATCACTGCAAGGCTATGAATAAACATTGTAACAACTTTTATACTGGAACCAGGATTTAGCTGTATGAATCATGGGGAGGGGCACTATGCATTGAATATTTTTAGTTTTATCATCGTGTAGAAAGATTCATAATGTAAAGAGAATTTTGTAAAATATCATAAGAGAAAAGTATATCGCTGTGTCACAGTACCTCAAAAAACTAATGCCAAAAAGAATACGATTATCACCATACATAAGAGATTTTAAATAAATTGTTAAATATATACTGCTTATTACAAACTTAAAAAGAACATAAAGACATGGAGAAAAGTACTAACTTTAGAAACAAAAAACTTCTAAAACTTTATCTGAGAATTTAATGATTTAAGCTACGTTTTTTAGAAGTGTGAATAGAGTAAAACAATGCGCTATGATGTCAAGATCACTGAAAGAGCGTCTGGGGGTTCTCTGGGGTACAGACGGAAGGGGCATCTAGGGCCAAGGTGTTCTGGACACCTCAGCTTCCCTATCATTTGCTCAATCTGGTTCTTTGATTCTTAACTTTTTTATTAAACATGCACCGTTCTTCTCATTGCCTTCTATACCTCTATCAAATTAGATAAACAAATGTCATGAAACTCTTTTATTCCTTTGAAATTTACATTAGGCCCATAATCAAATCTGTTGTTTCTTTATAGACAACTCAGGTTACACTTCTTACTTCAGTTCCAGCACAAATGAATCAAAATTCTTCTAGCTCCTGGATAAAAAAAATAGCTATATCATAACCTCTATATCCTTTAAATGAAAAAAAAATCACGATGTTCTTTAACTATTACTCTGAAAAATCAATACAATTCATATCTTCATTTCATGGCATATGGAAAAAATTGTAGATCTTCCATGATTCTGTACAAGTTTGCTTTTTATTCCACTTTGATACTGCTGGGTACCATGCCAATACTAGAACCTACATTCTTTCGTAACCAAAGTACCTAATTTCTCTCATCTTTAGATCTTTCTCTTATTTTTTTCTAACCATCAAAAGAAGCATGGCTTTCAGCATTCTCTAAGATAACGTAGGGGATCTTATGTCCTCTAGGTTATTAACCCATGGACTGTTCATGAATAGTCCGATACCTTTTTGAGTTCTCAGGACTAGAATGAGTTCTTGCCACACAGTAGATGCTCAATAAATGTATAATTTAAAAAAAAAACCTCTATAGATGATGCTTCCTAAATGCCAGACTTTTCACGAAGAGCTCTAAATGAATCATCTGATTTGATCTTTCTAATAACACATGAGGAAACAGAGGCTCATGAATATTAAATAATTTACCCAAAGTCGACAGTGAGTTACAGAAATAGTATAAACTGAATTATACATTATAATGCAAAAGAATGCTCAACTATTAGCTATTTACAACTTAGGGGCTAACACAATTGAATTTCATATTAAGGAAATCGTAACATCGTGAAGATCTGTAATATACTTCACAGAATCAACTTTATCAATAGAAAATAAAATTTAGAGCAAATCACTACTTTGTAAAACAAAATAAATATATGTGTAATGCAATAAAATTCCTTACATGGAAACAAAAATAAAAGTATTAACAATCAATCACAATTTAAGAGTTGAGATATGGTCATTTACATTTGCTTCTAATGCACGGACCCTTGGCCTCAGCACAACTTCACATCTGCACCTCAGCCTTGAAATATTTTCACCTTTTATATTTATGCATATATATTTTTTCACATGTATGTTACGATCTGATAGTTGAAGTTACTTGAAGACACCTATTACTTTACTTTGGAAGCTTCTTGAAATCTAATACAGTTTGTATAAATAGGATTTACAGCTCCAGCCAAAGGTGTTGGGTGCACCATTACATGTGCACAAGTAAATGTATAAACGTGAATTATATGGAAAATCAAAATTTAATGAGAAAGAAGAGAGAAATAAAAATGATAAGAAAATCAAACTTAAGAGCAAATGCAGGAATTAGAATTGAGTGGACAATGTGGTGTTATGGAAATGACATATGGAAAGAAAAGAATGATGATTCAAGATGAGAAAGTTAGAGTGGGTTCCATTAATGAGGCATAAATTACTCCGATAAAAGACCAGCTTTCTGGCCACAATGTGATAATATTGCATTTAGCATTACTCTTGATATTATACTACAGGGCTCACCGACCACTGGAAGCCAGCTATATTCAAATAGAACCAGGCTTATTATAAGAGCTTGCTGCTGCAAGGAGACCCCAATATCAGGAAGACCAGGACTTTGGCAGGGATCAGCCAGAATTTGTAAATCGAGGCATTCTTGGAACCACTTGAGTCTATGAGGAGTCAGCTGTGGTCAGTAGTTTGGGGCTGGCATAGATAGAGCTACGTGAGCTCATTTTAGAAGAATTTGAGTTTGGATAGTTTTTGCATGTCATTTGTAAGATAGTCAGGCACCATCATTATTTGGCACAGTTTATCTGCTTTGTGAGTCATAGAACAGTCTTACAAGTCTACTGGAACTTTCTGTTCCCTGCTCCTCATCTAGCTCCTGGTAGAATTCTTACTTTACCTATAGCAATGTAGTCAAATCTCATTAAGAGTTAAATGAAATTAACTCAGTTTCTGGGATGAACTAGGTAGCAGTTCATTATAACAAAGGAGGATTTTTCTCCTCCCTGGTGATCTCCCCGCGTGTAGAGGTGTTGCTATGATGCACACCAGGCACTTTGCCCTCATTATTGTTTTTTTGAATTTTTTTTTTTTTTTTTGAGGTAGAGTCTCACTTGTTGCCCTTGGTAGAGTTCTGCGGTGCCACAGCTCACAGAAACCTCAAACTCTTGGGCTCAAGCAATTCTCTTTTTCCAGCCTCCCAAGTAGCTAGAATTATATGTGCCTGCCACAATGCCCGGCTACTTTTAGAGATGGAGTCTTGCTCTTGCTCAGGCTGGTCTCAAACCTGTGAGCTCAGGCAATCCACCCGCTTAGGCTTCCCAGAGTGTAGGATTACAGGCATGACCACCACGCCTGGCCCTGCTCACCTCCCATTATTGCTCAGAATCAGATGAACACCGCGCCCAGTCCCACTTCCACCCTCACGTCAGTAATAAAGGGTTTAGTCCTGTACTTCGTTTGGTTGAACTCCAAGATAAAGAAGCAACGAATCTATTCATTTCTTCATGGAGCTCTGGCTGAAAATTTACACTAGCTGACTTTTAAGTACCATTCAATGGAGAGATTCTATGATTCTTTGAACCCTGTGGCAAAGAGATGTCAAATGGATTCTTCAGGTTGAAACAGTGGTTTACTTATGCAACAGGCTTGAGAACTTTGAGCTGCTGTTGCCTTCTATTTTAGCATAATTTGACCATCTACAATGTTTAAAATTAAAATGACTGGACACAATCCAGTCTGTGAGCTAATTAGCAATATTAAAAATTATCAAATGCATGATGTTAATATGGTTCTGCTTTAACTAAAATGTATAATTACACGGGTTTGTTTGGGTTCAAGTGAATGTGATGAGGGATGGGCAAAAGTAACACAATGAAAATAAAGAGTTCCCTCTTACCTTCCAAGACTCCTAGTGGATCCCTGAAGCCGTGGATGGTACCTATCACTACACATACAACTGTTCCTCGGTATTGGTGGTTTAAGGACCCTTTCTGGATTCCTAAATCCAGAGACGCTCAAGTCTTTTATATATTAATAAAAGGGTATAGCATTTGCATATGACTTAGACAATCCTCTCATGTCTTTAAATCACTTCTAGATTACTTACATTGTATCACCCATACAATGTAAATGCTCTGTAAATAGTTTTTGCACAGTATTGTTACAAAATGAGAAAAAAGTCTGTAGATGGTTAGTGCAGACGGTCCCTTGCACGTTTTTCTGACTGTTTTCCATGTGCAGTTACCTGAATCCATGAATGCGAAACTGATTGAGATAGAGGCAGAACGGACTATGTCTTTTTTTTCCTTTACAGTAATAAATGGGTAGAATGTGCAACATAGATGTGGAGAAAGCGATGGTTCCCATCCCAAGCAGAACAGAGCAGGATACGAGATTTCATTATGCTACTCAGAATGGCATGCCACTTAAAACGTACGAATTGTTTATTTCTCATATTTTCCATTTAATATTTTCAGACTATGGTCGACACCAAGTAACTGAAACCTTGGAAAAGCAAAAACAGACAAAAGAGGAGCGGGGAGCTGCTGTAATAATGTTTGGTTTTGCTGAATGCTACTATTTTCCCATAAGTACTAGGTATATCATTTAATTTATCATTTAAGCAAAACTAACGTGTGCTTACCCATCTCCTCATCCATTTACAATGACCTGGTGACTTATGCTGTATTTTTAAGAAGTTGGCAGGGATCATCACTGGGATCACTGGTGAAGTCCCCCAAGGTGTTAATTCCATGACCTTGGTACGGTTACAACCCTGATGGAGAAATGACTTCTATGAAGGCTTCTATTCCTGAAGTCATTATTGAGGACAAATTATTTTGTTCTTGCTTATTATAGAAAATGGGAAATTAATTTACTAAACCAAGTAAACAAGTCCTGGACTCTGCTTTCTCTTCGGAGGGCTTCCTTATGGTTGACAAGGCTGGACATAACTTGTCCCTGGATACTCACTACAAAACTGTATGTTGATAATAACCAGTACATGGAGAAACCCTGATGTATGTTTAAAACATGTGCTAATATCATGTTTTTTTATGTTAGAGAAGAATTAAAAAAACACAGTATTTTATTATAGGAAGGATTTTCACCCATGCTGTTCAGCATGACAGTGCTCTCATAAATATTAACATTTCCTTACTGAGCGAAACCTCACGCTCCCGAATCTAAAGTCACACTGTTCTGAGAAGGAATAATGTATCTCTCGGGCTTCTTATAATTTGCTAAAGCAACAACTATATTTCAATTAAATAATGAGACCTAATGATTACATTGTATAAAGTGCTTCCACGAAACGGTTGGTATTGATGAAATTGTGTCCCTCCATAATATGTGTCCCTCTACTCCCCCAAATATGTCTAAGTACTAAGGCCTCAAGCCTTTGGATGTGACCTTTTTTGCAATCAGAGTCTTTGTGGATGCAACACTTAGGGTGGGGTCATTAGGGTGGATGACCCTAATAGGGCTGGTGTCTTTGTAAGAAGTGAGAAGACAACCGTGTAGGAGAAACCCACCATGTAGGAGAAAAACATACATTGACATCAACGCAGCTGTAAGCCAAGCAAGGCCAAGGCCAGAGGCCAAGGGCAGGGAGAGTCCTGGAAAGATTTCACCCAGAGTCTCAGGGCAGGCATGGCCCTGCCGTACATCTTGATTTCCAACATCTAGCCTCCAGAACTGGGAGAAAACAATTAATTTCTGTAGTTTTGAGGCACCCCGTTTGTGGTACTTTACTCCCCCGGTCCTAGGGAACTGATGCAGGAGTGTTGTCTTTTTAAAAAATCCAGTTTCCCAAAGGCTAGTTTATTCTTAAGGAATAAATCTATGAAAATGTAGGATGCCATGATGTTATGTAATGAAAAAAGTAATCCCGTACTCATCTGAGGTGACATTTAGAACCCTCTCACATGAATTTTTTATACTAATATTTTTGCGTGCAAAACACGTATGGATGTTATCCTAATTTAAATTACATGTTTTTTACAAGGTACACGGTAACTACAAGTTAGTGGATTTCAATTTCGGTGCTTATTTAAGACAATTTACTGGGTGATACTTTTGTCAGGTACCAAACAGGCCAAAACATCAAGTAGAGGCACAGAGTAGGAAATCTATACTTGTGGATAATAGGAAGCTTTTTGGGACAATTTCCCCTGCAAACAATTGAATTTCTCTTATTTTATTTTTCTACCAAGAATGTAAATGCGCCCCCGGAATGATGACGGTAATGCAAAGTGATGTAATTTCTTGAGAATTACATTTGACAGTGCATTACTGAGGACAGCGTTCAAGTTTTTTGAAAAATTGCCTTTTGCGGAAAATGATGAGCTGAAAATCACCCCTTGATGATTTTCCTGTGTGCATGTCGAGGCTCCAAACACATCAGCTTTCTTTGTTTAGTCTGCCATTTGTCACTTCTAATGCCAAAATATCACATTAAAAGCATCGCTGTGCCACAGAAGCACGGCAATTCCAGAAATACGAAGGACGCTATTAAAGCAGCTCAGTGTGCCAGCTATACACCAGTACATTAGAGTTTTTCTTTTCACTGTAGGAAGTATCTAAATACTTCTCTCTGGAAAGAAAAAACACATTAGATTTGAAAAATAAAAGGCTATGTGTTTAGATAGTGAACATATTTGGTTGAGGGAAAATTTTTAGTTCGCAAAACCTCTATTTTTACCAGCCCCTGTGGCTTTGCCTACTTATTAGTTATTAGCCATATTAGTGGCAAGTCAAAGCCGCGGTTTTGTACAATGCCTTGGACTCTCACCTCTCTAACCTTTACATAGACTTACAAGTCATCGGTGCATAATAAGCAGAGCCTCCACTTAATGAAGCTGGATCTTTATATTTTTAACACTCATTTGGAAAACCAATTAACTCTGGCTCTATTGAACAAATTGAACAGGAAATAAATCAAGTGTTAAAACATTGGTGACAGGCCAGACTTTCTGTAATTAGGGTGCTGATATGCCCCAGGCTGTCTGTGCAGCGTTCTGTATTTTGATTGACAACTCTCACAGATTAAAGGTATTAAACTGTATAGAACATTGTCCACAGCCCCCCCCCCCCCACCTCCATCTCAAGACCCAGAGGCTTGAATCACAGAGAAAATCTTAAAAGTGCCACAACCCAGAGGCTTGAATCATAGAGAAAATCCTAAAAGTGCCACACAGTTTACACGGGGAATTATACTCCCGAGTTCATGTTCGACTCGCCAACCTAACACCTAACACTCTGATGTTACTCTACTTCAGTTCCAAATCAGGAAGGACATGTTGCTGCCTCACTTTTTTCCTTCAATAAAAAAGAAATTTTAATTGTCAAAATCAGAATAATCAGAAAACATCCTAAAGTAAAACCAAGAATAACGGGCAACGTAAAGATGGGGGAAGAGGGAAAGGATGAAAGAAGAATCTCAGAGACACTGCAGAGTTCCTGAAATTTGGTCTCACATACGAAGATGATAAGAAAAGAGAGTGTGTCTAAACAAGAAGTGGGAGCTCCAGCAGCAAAAATAATTGGGAATGCGCCCTTTGCACTGTCTCTGAGAACCCAGGGAAGTAGCGCTTGGTGGACGGAGCACCTTGGTCTCAGTGTCAGTGTAACTGGCTGGGGCTAGAGCAGATTCAGAAGGTTTCCCCAGGGTCAAGGTGAAATGTACTTCAAGATTATATTGTTTCTTGTTCACCAGACACTTGTGACACTGGACAATGGAAATGACAAAAGGTCACTGGAAACACGTGCCTTTTATTGTTTATTGCTAAACTGACATTTTATTATACTCGCCCATTTCCTATGGGTTTGGTTATTGCAAGCCATTCCCCCAGAACCTGATAAGTCTGGCAGATTAGTAAAGCTTGCTTCTGGATCTTAAATGGGGAAAAAAAAAAAAGCATGAAAAAATATACCATTCAGTCTTGTCTCACTCTAATAATATTTTTCTTTGTTACTGTTGGCATTTTTTTCTTTTTTCTTTCTTTTTTTTGAGTCTCACCTGTATCCCTGGTAGTGCTGTGGTGTCATAACTCACAGCAAGTTCAAATACTTGGGCTCAAGCAATCCTTTTGCCTCAGCCTCCTCAGTATTTAGGACTGCAGGTGTCTGCCACAGTGTCTGGCTATTTTTTTTTTTCGTGGAGATGGGGTCTCACTCTTGCTCAGGATGGTCTTAAACTCCTGAGCTCAGGCAATCCACCTGCCTCAGCCTCCCAGAGTGCTGAGATTACAGGTGTGAGCTACTGTGCCTGACCAACATTTTTTTTTTAAATTCTAAAATAACGTCCAAAAGTCTGAATGTTAGTTCAAAGAAAATGCACATTTGTATGTATGTTACTAGAAATTACTTTATTGAACCTCAAAAGGTTCAGGAAAATCTATACTAACCTCAGTAGTAAGTTCAGTACACAATTAATTACAATACTTTTTATGTCTCTCTTCCCCAGTTATCTTTCCCAATATTTTTATTTCTTTTAAAGATGGTCATTTTAGTTATAATAAATAAATATTATAGTTATATAATAAATTAATAGTAAATTAATATTTAGTTATATAAATAAAGATGTTTTACTTATAATAACTTTTCACATTTTAATAACTGAGAAAGCTTTCCCTTTTGGAAGGCAGGCGGAATTTAATTTGTAAAATGTATCCAATGATTTTATTCATACAAATGATCTCAGAGAAATAAATGTTTAAGGGAAGCAAAAGAAGGGCATAAGAGAGGATGGAATTCAGACAAGAGTTTTTTCTTTTTTTTTTTTTTTTGAGACGGAGCCTCAAGCTATCCCCCTGGGTAGAGTGCCATGGCATCACAGCTCATAGCAACCTCCAACTCCTGGGCTCAAGCAAGTCTCCTGCCTCAGCCTCCCAAGTAGCTGGGACCACAG
>CAUYQV010057060.1:0-11156 GCA_963574575.1 Galagoides demidoff | reverse complement strand
GCCCGCCACAACGCCCGGCCATTTTTTGGTTGCAGCCATCATTGTTGTTTGGCGGGCCCGGGCTGGGGATCCGAACCCGCCACCTTAGGTGTATGTGGCTGGCGCCTTAGCCGATTGAGCCACAGGCGCCGAGCCGGTCTGGTGGGTTTTTACCTCAATAAATCACGGCTTGGAGGGCTGCTGTTCCTTCACTGATTCACTGCTGTGTCCCATCTTTCCCACCAGATGGAGAGGCTGGGAGAGATTGGGTTAATTCAAGCTGTGAAGTGAGCGGGTGATTTGGGTGCTAATTAAAATGACAGGAAGTAAACAGCACTTGGAAACACCCAGCATGTGCCCCCTAAGCCCAGCTAGGCCTGCGCACTCATCATCTCCCCCAGCTTGGCGCAGTGGGCCTTGTCTCCATGGCAACCGAGCTGAGCCGCAGAGATCAAAGCTGGAGATGGGTTAGCTCCAAACCAGCTGAACCAGGGGCGTGTGAAGGGATTTCTGGAAAGTGCCAGGAGAAGGGGCCCCCTAGGTGTCTTCTCCAACCACCAGCCAGTCCCTCTTCTCTTGGCTGCAGAACTCCTTGCCTAGGTTTTAAAGTGGAGCTGGTGTGGTGGGAGAAGCCACCCGCAGGCTGAGATTGGGCCTCCTGGTTTCACCCTGGCCTGGGACTTTCTTCATCAGCTGGTATTTTTGGATTCCTGGTTAGGCATACAGGTTCTGGAATCATTTCTGGGTACCAATACTCTTGTGCTGTGCAATTGCTGTGTGATCCTGTGTATGTCACTTAACCACTCTGAGTCTCCATTTTATCATCTGAGCAATGAAATAGTAATAGTAATATTCTTTTAGAGTCGTTGTGAAGAGGAAACATGCCAATAAATGTAAAGTGCTTAGCATAATGCTTCCCACATGGTAATTACTGTAAAGATGTTAACTTCTTTCTGTCTTTATTTTTGAGACAGGGTCTTGCTCTGTCACCCAGCTTGCAGTGCAGTGGTGCAATCATAGCTCACTGTAGCCTCAATCTCCTGGGTTCGAGCGATCCTCCTGCCTCAGTCTGCCCAGTAACTGGGACTGCAGGTTCACACCACCATGCCTGGCTAATCTTAAAATATTTCTGTAGAGACAGGTTCTTGCTGTGTTGCCCAGGTTGATCTAGAACTCAAGTGATCCTCTCACCTTGCTAGTAGTAAGATGCGAGCCACTGTGTCTGGCCAGTTTTCTCATTTTTTTTGGTATCGATCCTATTGGCTCTGCCTACTTCACGGGATTGGCAGAAGGAAGACAGACCCATAAAAATACTTGAGAGTGTACTATATTTAAGGCACCATTCAATACAAGCCGTGGTGCATTTGTAAATTCTAGAAGTTTTCTTCCCCGTCTGCTCTGCTCTGTGGTCAGAGCTGATTGTGCTAACCAAGTAAAATATATGTGCTCTTCCTTTAGCCCAGAACTCTGGATCTCAGCCTGTACCCATTTCCCCTCCAGTCTGGCTCTCCCTCCAGAGCACTAAAGATGGGGTCTTGTAAATCCCCATTTCAAATGAGGTTGGCAGCTGAGCCAGTGTGGAACCAAGCCTCCCACTTCCTAGGAAGACCCTGCTGCCCTTATCAGATCATTTCTCACAGTGGCTAATGAGCCCATTTGGGTGCTGTAAATAGACATCACACTCACCTTGAAAAGCATTATTCACACTTGCCGACAAACACCTCTTTCTCAGGTTATAGATGGCGCCAGCCCACACCCAACCTCAGGGACCCCTTTGTGTGTCCCTGGGCTTTGCCCCCAGAATGGCCATTCCCAAGCTACACACAGGACTCCCTTGTCACCCACCCCAGAACCACTGAGGAGCGATTCTGCTCACATCCCCATTGGGCTCTGCTCTCTCCATGATGGTCTCTCTCTCCGCTCTCTTGGGTCTCCTCATGAGGTGTCTTTCTCCTGCGTTTTCTCTGCCCACAGTCCATGGTCTCTTCTGTTGGAGCAGCTTTGATTGGTTGAGTGCTTCCTGGCCCCCAGGTACCTCACAGGCACCATCACCTTCAATCAGGAGACGGGTGTTGAGCTTCCAGAGGGCAGGGTGCTTACCCAAGGTGCATTGGTTAGGGGCAGCATGGGGATCTGTAGGACCCCCAGCCCTCCCCTCCTCATCCTCCTCTCTCACTGGCTGCTTCCACTCTCCTGGAAGTGAGGACCTGGAATCTAGAACTGTTGAGACCTCCTGCTGCCCTACCCAGCACAGCACATTCGTGGTGGAGGCAAAGAGTTATAGCCAGAATGGAGCTTTGCACAAAGGGCTCCATCCTAGGGGCTGAGCCAGAAAGCGGAGCCTAACCCTTGCTTGGGGTTGGGGAGATGAGTGAAGCTGCTGGTCAAGCCCTTTTCTGAGCACTCCCTCCCCAATCCCCACTTGCCTTGGGATTTCTGTTCAGAAGTTCTTGCTCGTGACTTTTGAGAACCCACTCTGTTCTAAGTCCCAGAGACGCTGCTCGCAGCCTAGTTGGAGTGAAGGTGGCAGGATCAGGCTGGAGTGTGGCAGTGAGCAGGTCCTCAGCCAATGCTAAGGACCAGAGGGGCTCAGAACAGGGGGTAGGTTCCCTATTCTGGTTCTGAGGGGGTGGGTTGTGGGGCACACAGATCTCATTGGTTGAGGACAGGTAACTCACATCTGCCTCCCCAAACCCAGCCATATTCCCTGTCCTCTCCTTTATTGCTCCATCCCCACCCTGTCCTGGGGAATGATGGGAGCAGATGGAAAGACCCTCAACTTAATGGAGGCCATGTGCCCCAAACTTTGTAACCCTCCCTCAGCCACTAGGCCTCTCCCAGCCTCCATTTCCCGTCTGTGGTACAGACAAGGGAAATGGGGCCTGCACCTGCAGCCTCCTGAAAACTTCATTCAGGGGTTTCAGGAGGATTCACATCAAGCCCTATGGAACTGGGTGGGAGCTCGAACCAGGCACCGAGGTGGGCCCAGGAAACCCTCCTGCAGCCTCCTGTGCCTGCCCCTGGGCCCACGGCCAGAGGGACACTTGACTGCTTAGACATGTACATGGCGTCAGGTGTGGTCAGAGAGACAGGGTAGGGAGAGAGGCTAAGTGAGAGAGACAGACGAGGAGAGGCACACCAGAAGAAAGACAGAGAGATGCCTGTGAAAGCAGGAGCTAGGGACAGGGCAGAGCCATGCAGAGACATCTTCGGCTTTCCTGCCCTCCCACTTCCGACCGCCGCTCTTGCTGCCCTCACCCTGAGGGAGGCCTCGGTGCCCAAGTGTGAAAACTGGAGGCTGCTTTCAGAGTGGATTTTGTCACTTTGTTTCTGGATAAAAACCATCTGGCATTGGGTGAACTGCCTTGAAGTGTCCTTGTTTTCCTACTGCTGCCATACACGTGTGCATATGTCCACATGTGCATACATACACACACGCACCTGTGCACACACATGCTATATAGCGCAGACCGTGCACCTGCATGCATGCCCTGGGTCTGCTTAAAGGCACACACATTCGCAGAAGCACACTCTCAGGCAAGGCCTGCCCACAGCGCATGTCCTTCAGCAGTAACACCAACTGCCTGCTCTGCTCTGGCCCCTTTCTGGCCTTTGTCCAGAGGCCCTCGCTCTTCCTGCTCTGAGACATGCCAATTTCCAGGGAAGACTTCAGAAGCCCAGAGCCTTTGCATTTTTAAAGCCCTTGTGTGTGGCCCCCTGTGTGTCCAGCACTGCCTGCACATGGGTGCCCTCAGTGCCAGAGCCCGTGCCTTCTTCCCCCCGGGTCTGACAGCTAAGAGACTAGCCCCTGGCCACCCGCATCCCGTAAGACCTCTGCCCCCGACTCTGGCACATCTCTGATCCTCAGTATGGGGGGCTGCTGCATGTGGCCTCTTGTGTTCCTCTACTCCCAGCTCCTGGAGCCCCCCCTACAGTGCTCCTCAGCACTGCCAGCCTCCAGCCTGAGGAGTCCTTTTCCTGCCTGCCTGGACTGCGCTGGGATCTGTGTGGTGGTTTTTAGCAACTATCTCTGCCCCACAGGGGAAAGGGGGGAAGCCAGACAAGTTGGGGGTTTATGGCAGGGAGCAGGTCTGGAGGGAGGCTGTCCGCCTGTGACCACTCTGAGGTCCATAGGCCCCTGTTGGCACAGCAGGGTGAGAAAGTCTCCCTCGTGCCTTGGGGACAGTGTATTATAGTGAGAAGAGGGGTCTGTGCTGAGGGTCAGGAGACCTGGGTTCTGGGATGGGGGGACCTGGGACCTGTCTCTGGGCTTTCTGACCACAGAGGGGGCTGCACCAAGTAACCTTGGAGGGCCTCTTCAGGGTCCTCTGACTCTGAGGTTTGAAGCCAGACTAGAACGACAAGGGAGCCATCGCCACTGGCACTGCTTCCCACTTCACTCCGTGAACCATCTGAGGTCTGCCGAAGAGCCAGACCTTGAAAAAAAAAAAAAAACGTCCCCTTATAGCCTGGAAAAGAGGGCCTGGTGGCTAGGGTTCTGGAGAGGGGACTGCCGAGGAAGGGAACTTGGCAGAAGGGAGAAAGTACACTGTTTCTTGGGCACCCATGTCACAGGCATAAGAGTCACTGTTTCCATGAAGCATGGGTCCTTTAGACACCTGTCTGGGTGGAGGGGCTGGGACTAGGCTGAGGTGAAGGTGCCTTGCCCATTCATATCCCTGGGTCTCTGCTGCTCCTAAGGGCTGCCTGGGGCTCTCTGGCCTCCAGTTGAAGTACTGAGGGTTCAGAGGACCTAGTTATTAAAGGCCTGCCACCCACAGCCACATGAAGAGATGAGGGAAGGGACACCAGGGGCCCCAGTGGACCGTGTCACATTGAAGTCCCCTCCTCTCTCCCTTTCTCCTCCTGCTCCATTTCCTGTGGCCTGCTGCTGTTTCCTGATCTCCAGGAGGTGGAGGTGAGTACTGGCTATGCCCCACTCTGTGACATCTCTGCAGGGCACACCCCCTCTTCCTGCCTAGTCCTCCACACCCTTGCCCTGCTTTCTCCTTCCCTGCCAGCACCCAGTGTGGCGTGGGAGGATAAGGAACTTGTGGGAGAGGCTAGAACGGATTCTGGGCATGGGTTTAGGGGGATAGAGGTTTGGGAGAGGTAGCTGGCAGGGTGGATGGGGTTATCTAGGCAGCTACCAAGATGGAGGCAAGTAGCAGTGGCCTGGCCCCTTCTTGGCCCTGCAGTGCATCTTAGCCCTTCCCTCCCCCTCTGTCATTCTCTGTCCCCTCTAGGATGACTACATCAAGAGCTGGGAGGACAATCAGCAAGGAGATGAAGGTAAGACTCCCTTCCCAGGTGAGGGAAGGTGACTGACACTTTGAAGCCTGGACCAGAAGACAAGGCCTAACCCTGGCCCTGGAGACTGCTTAGCAGTCAGGACCTGATGGCTCCGGAGCTCCAGTTATCAAGGGCTGCTTGAGGGAGGGGCCTCCAAGCTCAGAAATAGGGCTGGGGCTTTCTGGATTCCCCCAGGAGACCTGTGTTCTGGCCCTGTGTCCCCGCAGCCCTGGACACCACCAAGGACCCCTGCCAGAAGGTGAAGTGCAGCCGCCACAAGGTGTGCATCGCCCAGGGCTACCAGCGGGCCATGTGTATCAGCCGCAAGAAGCTGGAGCACAGGTAAGGGGCTTGGGGATATGGCAACCCAGGAGGGTTTTTTTTTTTAAAGCCTCTGTCGTATGGCTTGACTGACCCTCTCCCTAAGAATTATTTATCTATTGCCATAATTTACCCCAAAACTTAGTGCTTAAAACAGCAGATATGTATTATGTCACATAGTTTCTAAGGGTCAGGAATCCAGAAGTGATCCTGTTGGATGGTTCTGGCTCAGGGTCTATCATGAGGTTACAGTCAAGTTACTTGCTGGGGCTGCTGCCTCATCTCAAGGATTGGCTGGGGCTGGAGGATCCTCTTCCAAGCTGACTCTCAGGCTGCTGGTGGGAGCCCTCAGTTCCTAGTCATGTGGTCCTCTCTGCAGGGTGCTTGAGTGTCCTCACAACATGGCAGCTGGCTGCCCCTAAAGTGAGTCATCTAAGACACAAGTGAGGAGGAAGCTACACCCCAACACTGTGGGATCCAGGGAAAGTCGCATCTCCTCTTAGTGTCTGTATTTCTAATATCTCTAAGACAGACAAATAGATTAGACAGGATAATCTGAGGTTCCTTCCCTCCCTGATATGGAGGGACTTTGTGAAATACTTAAGGCTGTATCTTCTGAGAACTTGTAGCTTGCAGAGGAGGAAGGAGTGAGGGGCATTTAAGGAGGCTTTAGCTCCAGCCCAAGGACAAGATCACTCCTGGCTCTAAGACTGCTGGAAAAGGTCCCGTTTCCCTCTTTCTCCTGAACCAAAAACAATTAGACTTAAGGTTGGGTTGCCCTCTTTGGTGCCTGCTGGGACCTGACAAGTAATGTAATGCATGGTGAGAACTTGTGACACGCCACTCTCGTGAGCACAGGCCCAGTGGATGGGGTCCAGGGGCTTATTGGCATTGGCCTGTTACGGCTACATGGGAATGTAGCTCTAGGACTGCCACCATCTTCCATTTTCCTAGGAAAGGCCAGGAATCCAGGTTTTTATGTGAACTCTCCCATTTTGTAAATGTTGGTGAACAACTGAATTTAAAAAATACTGCTTATTGGCCAAATATGGACCCATGGGCCAGACAAGCATGGCCTGGTGGCCATAACTCTGCAATTTCTGATTTGGTCTGATTCCATAAGTGAAGTATGACTCCCTTTACCCTCTTACAGTCAGATCTGGACCTGCTATCTAAAAATGCTGCACTCAGTAACCCCCGGAATAGGGAAATCTGGGGGTTCTGTGCCTGCTAAGTTGGTTCCATCCTTCTGAGCTGGAGGAGGGCCTGGCTGGAGGTGACAGGGAAGAGGGTCCATGTGCAGAGAGGAGGAGGGGATCAGCAATCAGTAGATTGCTGGGCCACTTCTTGTTGGAATGGGTTTCCTGAATCTTCCCTTCCTCTTCCTCACCTCCTTCCCCATGTCCTCCCCACCCTCTCCTGTAGGATTAAGCCGCCTACTATGAAACCCCATGGAAACAGAGATTCCGTCTGCAAACCCTGTCATATGGCCCAGCTTGCCTCTGTCTGCGGCTCTGATGGCCACACTTACAGCTCGGTGGTGAGGAGCCCAGCCCTGGGGGATAGGGGAGCATCACAGAGAAGTCAATTTAACCAGGGCCTCCCAAGGGTGTTCTAGGATGGATGTGGGCCAGGCAGCAAGGTCATTGCATTCAAAGGAGCCAAGCACACTAGGGATGCTTGCAGCCCTGGCTGGGGCTACCTGAGGGGCGGGGCCTGGAAGCAGCATGTGGACAGGTTAGGTGCATGTCAGAGTGAGTGACAGTATTGAGGGCAGTGGGAGGAAGGAGTTCTGGCGTCCAGTTGATAGGCAGTGAAGAAAGAAGGACATCTGCATGGTGGCAATGGTCTTGACCAGCAATTATGGGTGCTCTGGGGCAGGAAGAAATAATTCTGCATGAGAAGGTAGGGTGAGGAGGAACTGTGATAGGGAGAACCAATTTTCACCTTACAGGATTTTTGTGAAGATTACACGAGACTATATATATATATATTTTTTTTTTTTTGAGACAGAATCACAGCTGTTTTTTTTTTTTTTTTTTTGAGACAGAATCTACTGTTGCCCTCAGTGGAGTGCTATGGCGTCACAGCTCACAGTAATCTCAAACTCTTGGGTTTAAGCAATTCTCTTGCCTCAGCCTACCAGCTAGCTGGGACTACAGGTGCCCACTAATAGGTTCCTGACTATTTTTTGGTTGTAGTTGTCATTGTTGTTTGGCAGGCCTGGGCTGGGTTTGAACCCACCAGCACCCTAGCCACTGAGCTACAGGCACCAAGCCACGAGACAATATTTGTGAAAGCATTTTATAAACCTTGAAGTTCCATAGGAAGTACCATTAGCAAGAGCTAATGACAGATGTTACCACCAACAAGGAGTTGGGAACTGCTTGGTTTTGGAGGCCCCTGACTGGTTGGCTAGGATTCCAGGGCTGAGGAGCCCTCTTAGGGTGAGATGCAGATTCAAGAGTCATCTGGCCTGGCTAATTACTGAAGTTGCTGAGGAGATGAGGTCACCCAGGGAACAGGGAGGGAGGGAGGGGAGAGAGAAATGAGCAAGAGGCCACAGAGGTTGCACTTATAGGTGAGAGGGACAGGAAGGAGCTGGGACGAGCTGGCAGAGGGAGAAGCAAAAGAGCTAACTTCCCACAAGCTGGGGCAAAGTGAGGTTTGGGGAGGAAACTGTCACACTGTCCTGCAGGAAGGCAGAGTCATCAGGACACCTGACGCTCCTCCCAGCCTGTGGCCTTGGGCAAATCACCAGCCTCTCTGCAGCCTGATGTCTCTGCTGAGCAGGAGAAACACAATCCTCCAACCCAGCTCTCAGGACTCAGTGAGATAATGTAAAAGGCTGTGATGACCCGCTTCACCTTAGCAGCCATCCCACGAGGAGAAACAGATACGACTAGGGTAACAGGCTTTAAGGGCAAGGAATGAATGGGCTGCTCTCAGGCACTGGCCTTGGCAAACTGCCATGGCAGAAGCAGCTGTTAGGGAAGCCGTGAGTCGGGAGATGGTCGACAGACGATGGCTGTTTGCTCCCAGGAGAGCTGAGAAAAGCCCACGGGCCACCGTGGGAGACTGCTGAAGGAGGGCAATGGCCAGTTACACAGGGACCAAGGGACCATGGGGAGGAGAGTTAGCGGCAGGTGACAGGCAGGATGACAGGGGTAGGGAGGAAGGTGGGCAGATGGATGCCCTGAGAAGGACAAATGTTTCCACAGGGCAGGCTGGGTAGAGCAGGATTCACGGGTGCTGTGATGGCTGGGACTGTAACCTGGGACCCCCTTCCTGAGCTTCCAGCCTCTTAAACTGTGCACCCTGACCTGCAGTGGGACTAGGAGGGCCCTTTTGGGGTGTTCCCGGTGCTGGGGAGGACAGATGTGGTTGCCATGGGAGGCATGAGGATGCCTGGAGCCCCTGTAGCGGCCTTTCTTCTTGTGCAGTGTAAGCTGGAGCAGCAGGCGTGCCTGAGCAGCAAGCAGTTGACAGTGAGGTGCCAGGGCCCCTGTCCCTGCCCCACAGAGCAGGCTGCCACCTCCACTGCTGATGGCAAACCAGGTAATGAGAGGGCCAGGCTGGGTGGGGCCACATGGCCAGGGCCACCTGGGTTTCTTCTTTAGGGCTCTAGGATTGCAAAAGGTTTTCAGAGCCAAAAGGGAGAAGTGGCAAAAACATGGAAAGGCCTGAGGGACCCATGGGGCAGGGGCCCTGGTTAACCTGTACAGAACTTCTGCCTCATTTGCCACCTGGGTGTCTGGAAGGTGGGAGAGGGAGGGACTCAGCCACAGGGAATCTAGGCTGTGTGTTTTGCTGCTGGGAAGGAATAAGGAGGAGGATGATGTGGTTCAGTAGAGAGGAAGGTGAGGATCCCCTGATTTCTACCCATGCCCACATCCCTGCCCACTGCCCAGCCCCCAGCCTGGAGGACAGGATCTGAGGCAGAGATCAAGTTTGCTGCTTCATTCCACATTTACCCTCACACCCTCCTCTCTACTCTGCTGACTACAGAGACCTGCACAGGTCAGGACCTCGCTGACCTGGGAGATCGGCTGCGGGACTGGTTCCAGCTCCTTCATGAGAACTCCAAGCAGAACAGCTCAGCTAGCAGCGTGACCAGCCCAGCTGGTGGTACAGAAGCTGGGTGCTCTGTCTGGGAGGAGGGAGGGGACAGGGAAGGGGCTGACAACACATATACTCTAGGCCAGCCCACCCTTGCTTCCTCCTGCCAGACCCCAGGCCCTGCAATCTGGGGGCCCTGAAAAGAACTTTAACCCCAGAAGAAGGTTAGTGGGTCAGTGTCTATAAGAACAGGAGAGATAGTACATGATGACTGAAAAAAAAAAAAAAAAAAAGAACAGGAGAGATATGGATTAGCTGGTAGGAAGAACTTCTTAGCCTGGGTGGAAGGGGCTTAATCCCTGAAATGGGTAGTCAAGGGAAAGTAGAAATTATTTTCCCTGAAGGGCTTTCAAAACTGAATATTGAGTGGTTTAGGCGAGGCCCCCATGTGGGGTGGAGGGGAGGACCTCTGGCCGTTCTTGAGTTTCTCAACCCCACAGTTAGATTCCAAGCTGCCCTCATCCTGAACAGAGGCTGGGGTTGATGGAGGGGTAGAGGGGTGGGAGGTGAGGGGCAGGCGGAGGGGGCTTGTTTGAATCCTGGTCTTCTTCTAGGGCTGGACAAGAGCCTAGGGGCCAGCTGCAAGGACTCCATTGGTTGGATGTTTTCCAAGTTGGACACCAGTGCTGACCTCTTCCTGGACCAGGCAGAGCTAGCTGCCATCAACCTCGACAAGTATGAAGTATGCATCCGCCCTTTCTTCAATTCCTGTGACACCTACAAGGACGGCCGGGTCTCCACTGCTGAGTGGTGCTTCTGCTTCTGGAGGGAGAGTGAGTGTGGCCCCTCTCCTGGCTCCTGGCCCTCCAGTGCAGGCTCTGCCCTGAGCTCTATGCTCTCTTTGGGAGTCAGAGTGGCTCCCCTCTTGGCCATCTCCCTGGCCCACATGTTTCTAGCTTACCCATTTCTGCACTCTTTCACCATGTCTTAAGCCCAGAGAAGCCAGCACTTCTAACTTCCTTGGCAGGCTCTGAGGCAGGTCCAGATTTGGGGGGTCCTGAAGCTCATGGGCTTTTGGAGGCCTTCTTTAAGGAAGAATGTGAAAGGCCGGGTGGGATGGCTCACGCCTATAATCCTAGCACTCTGGATGCTGAGGCAAGTGTATTGCTTGAGCTCAGGAGTTTGAGACCAGCCTAAGTAAGCATGAGACCTGGTCTCTACTAAAAATAGAAAAACTAGCTGTGCATAGTGGTAGGCACCTATAGTCCTAGCTACTCAGGAGTCTAAGGCAAAAGAATTAATCAAGCCTAAGAGTTTGAGGTTGCTGTGAGCTCTGATGAAAAGAAATGTAAAATTTCTTTTCTTTCTTTTTTTTTTTTTGAGATGGAGCCTCAAGCTATCCCCCTGGGTAGAGTGCCATGGCATCACAGCTCATAGCAACCTCCAACTCCTGGGCTCAAGCGAGTCTCCTGCCTCCACCTCCCAAGTAGCTGGGACCACAGGCG
>CAUYQV010057059.1:0-26583 GCA_963574575.1 Galagoides demidoff | reverse complement strand
TGCTTCCATATGCAGTTTGGAAAACTCTCATCCAACTGGCTAACATAGCCATCATGTCTATCTCATAATTGTTGTGTTAAGACATTTATATTCAACCTTTAGACAAATTCACATGTACCCTAATAGGATAAATTATAGACTTGATCCCCACAAAGTCATTCTCTTCACCCATCCTCCCCTCCCCCCTCCCCTTCCCCTTTCCCCGTAGTCTAGGGCTTCATTTGGATTGTAGCTTTCCTAAAATAGCTAACAATTAGTTTCATAATAGTGTTGAGTACAATGGATGCTTTTTCTTCCATTCTTGAGATACTTTGCTAAGGAGGACATTTTCCAGCTCCATCTATGTAAACATGAAGGAGGCAAAGTCTCCATCTTTCTTTGTGGCTGTATAGTACTCCATGCTGTACATATACCACAATTTATTGATCCATTCATGGGTTGATGGGCATCATTTTTCTTTTAAATTATTTATTTGAAAGTTTTAGGGGGTGCAAATGTTTTTGTTACGTGACAGATTGTATGGTGATGAAATCAGGGGTTTAGTGTATTCCCTGCATGATAGTGTACGTTACACCTGATGGGGGGGTTTGATCCCTGACTCGCCCACCCTCCCCTTGTCTTGGTGTCCGGTGTCCATCGTTCCATTCTGTGTGACCGTATGTACCATTGAGTATCTCCCACTCATAAGTGAGAGCTTGCGGTGTTTGCTTATCCATTCCCGAGATACTTCTCTGATGATAATGGCACCCAGTTGCACCAAGGTGCTGCAGAAGGCATTGTTTTATTCCTTCTGATGGCTGAGTCACAGGTCATGGTTTATGTGTGTGTGTGTGTGTGTGTGTGTGTGTGCGCGCGCGTGTGTGCGCGCGGCTCTATAACAACGTTTTCTTTACTCCTTAGCAGATGGACTCTTAGGTTGATTCTATATCTTTGCAGTTGTGATTGTGTTGCAGTAAACATTTGGGTCCAGGCATCTTTGTGGGATCATGATTTCTTTTGGACAGATACCCAGTAGTGGAACTGCTTAAGTGAATGGCAGGTCTCCTTTTAGTTCCTTGAGGAATCTCAGTACTGTTCTCCATGGAGATTATACTGATGTACGTTCCTACCAATGGTGTCTCAGCACTCCCTCTGCACAGCTTCTATCGTTTTTTTTACTTTTTAATTATGGCCGTTCTGATACTGTTCTTTTAATTTGCATTGTGCTAACCTGATGACTTGTGATGTTGCGCATATCTGTTGGCCATTTGTGTATCTTCTCTTGAAAAAAAAAAACCTGTTCATATCGTTTGCCCACTTTTTGATAGGATTGTTTTATTCTTGTTGATTAGTTTCTTTCATTACCACTGAAGTTGACATTAAAAGTTTTTAATTATATTGAAAACTTCTTTCTTTGCACTTCTGTTTTATACATATTTATTTTGAATTTTGAGTGTTTCTTGTATTAACACTTGGAGGGATGACTGGGTTGAGAGTTGCACTTAGGAGACAGTTTTCAGTGATTTGACATTAACCTAAAGGGACATTTAAAGTGATCTTTCAAAGGCGTTAGCTCTGATGCCTGTTTTAATTCAGTGTTTTGAACAGAGAAATCAGTTCATTAATATTTCAACTGATGTTGAAGGCCATCCCTGGGATTATGGCTACTCTGGAAGACAAATTAAAAGACCAGTGTGACCTCGATAAATTGGGGAAAGAGACCTTTGGAAGACTGTGATGAAACACAGAAGAAACAAATGCAACGTGGTATGTTTAGGAAAGGAAAGAAAAAAGAAGGTTGAAAATGAGGAATAATTGTAGTCTTTTAGGCCCAGGAGAAGAAGGCTGAATTGGGGGCAACTAAGAGAATATGTAGATTTTTTTTCACCTACAGGAGATGCTTGGCAGGTGTTTCTTACTTACTAGATAAAACAGATGTGGCCTTAAGTTGTAAAGAATCATCTCAGAAGGGTTTAAGAAAATTGGTAGTGGGGGTTAGTCAGTAACACAGAAATGCCTCTGTGTTCAGGACATATTCTTGAAGATAATTGCCAGCCTGTCTTTTCTAGACTTGCCAGGTACCTGTCAGAGAACCTCCCTGGTGCCCCTCTAGTGTTAAGACCCTGGCCCCCAACCACAGGTGCACCTGCCCTGAGCTGGGCTGTGTGGATGCTCAGAGCGGGAGATGTGTAGTGTGCCTTTAAGAGAGTCCCCTGGGCAAGAGCAAGCTCATCTTTGTGACATCCTTGCTATACTAGCCTCTTATCAGTGTGGGCACAGGGAACATAGAGGCTAATTCTCCTGGAGCAAGGGGGGAACCCAGAATTCTAACCTATTCCTGTAGGACTCAGAGGCTTGGCCTTGGTATCTTAAATACCAACCACATTTGTGATTCAAGCCCCATTAAAGAGATTGGCTGTGACCACGGAGATGTAGGTGGACTGGGGAGGGCTAATGATTCTGCTTGTCAGCCTGCTCCTCTCCCACACCCCAAGCCAGGTCTGGGTGCAGGACTGAAGGACCAGCAAGTGTTAAAACACTAGCTTTAACCACACAAGGCTGAGTTTTACAACTGTGACACGTCTGGCATCACAACTTAGAGCGCGCATCCTCCCCTTCCTGACTCCCCTCATCCATAAAAGGAGGGCTATGGGCCCTTTGATCTCCCTAGGCCTCTTTCTACCTATAACCCTCCCCCACTCCCCAGCCAGTGGGATTTGGAGATCTGATTTCCCCAGGGCCCAAGGGAGAATGTAGTTACCAGTTATCTGCACTGTAACTTCACAGCGCTGTTCTCAGCAGAGCAGCTAAGGAGCCGAGGGGCTGGAAGTTGGCTCAAGACCCTGGGCCACCCTCAGGGGCTCCCCGCACAGTGAGGGGACTGCCCTGGGTGTCTGCTGAGTTTCCTTGCTGCTTGGACATTCCTTGGCCCAGCTCAAGCTCCTCTCTTGAGGGCCTGAGCCCCGGGGGACCTTTCACATCCTTCAGATCTTCCAAGGACAGGGACAGACTTCACAGGGTCAGCCCTTTTGTTTCCCTTCCAGGCAGCTCTGCTTGTTCACACCTGTGTCCAGATGTGAGTCTCTGTGGCAAGCCTCAGACAGGCTTTTGGGGGTTGGATACCACTTATGGAACCTCTTGCTCCAAATCCCTGAAGTAGATGGAGCGACCTGGGCGCAGGCACTGAATGGGTTGGATTCTCTTTGGAGTCACAGCATCCACATGGCAGGGCTGGCGCTGGGTCCTCAGGATTTGCAGTGGATCCCTAAGCAAGGGGGTGGAGAGTTGGAGAGTGGGGGACCTGTTGATGTGTGCCCTCCTCTCCCTCCTCCTACTCCCGCCTCTCCCTTCTCTTTCATCCCCTCTCTCTTTCTCACTCTTTGCCCTGCTCAGACTCACATCTTTGCTCCCTTCCTCTCTTGGTAAACAGGTCTTTTCACCTCCAGATGTATGCTGAGTCTTCTTCCGCTCAGTGCTGCAAGCTCCCAGAAGCCTCATCTTCACCCCCTGGACACCTGAGTGGGAAAAGCGCCTTCCTCCCTGGATGCCAGACTTGTTCACCCATTCATGGCAGCCTTGTCCCCCCTCCTGCAGGGCTCTGCCCCCCTAGCCCAGCGTGGCCGGCCCTGTCTGTGGCTTGTTTCTCTTCTCTTCGGGTGGCTCAAGCATGGTCATCAGTCTGCAGTGAAAGTGATCCTCTCTTGCACACAGCCTCTCTCTCTGTTACTCCTTATTTTTAAAAAAAAATTCGTATTTACCGAAACATTGCAAGAATAATTCCCATTATATCCTTTACTCAGATTCCCCATTATCTTATGATGGTATGTATGTGTGCATATACACATACAGAAATATGGACATGTTTGGACATGTACTTTTCTCTAAACCATTTTGCAATAAGTTGCCCACAACTTGCTCCTTTACCTCAAATATGTCATAGTACATTTTTCTTAGGAACAGATTCTCTTAAAAAAATACACAGTAGGATAATAAAAATTAGGAAATCAACACAGATATACTTCTGTAATTACATAAACTTTATTCAAACTTTGCCAGTTTCCCCGGTAGTGTCTTTTATAGCAAAAGACAGAGCTCCATTTTCTAGTCCATTATTCAGGCCAGAATCATGTACTGCGTTCAGCTGTCATGTCTCTTTTATTCTAATAGAACTCTCTAATCTTTCTTTGCGGTTCATGACCTTGACCTTTTTGTCAGGTGAACGTGATAACCACTACACTACAGAAACCCACTGACCTTCACCTTTTTGAAGAGTGTTGGCCAGTTGTTTTGTACATACCCCTCAACTTAGGTCGGTAATGTTTCCTCTGTCTCCCAGAGTCAGACTTTGCATTTTGGCAGGAACATCACAGTGAATCCTGCCATGGTTCTCTCTTGAGTAAAGTCTGGTTCCTGTGCTCATTATTCTGAATTCACACTGGCCCCTGAACTGGGAGTCCATCTTCAGTCCATGGGTGTCTGTCCTAATCTGCTCGTGAAGACTTCCATTGCCCCTCTGGTTCCTAGTCTGTGCCAGCCTGGGGCCTCCCAGTAAGTGCTTGTTTCTGTTGTAGGAGACATTTCTAATGTTCAGATTCTATCTAGACTTGTTAATAGATGACCAGTCTCCTCTTGGCCCAGTTCTCTTTGGCGTATCACACATACCCTTATCCTGTCCTTCATTCATTGGGGCATACTTCCAGGATAGTGCTATTTTTCCTATTTTGATTTTACAATATAATAATAATAATTACTTTAATAAAAATGATGATGGAAGGAGGAGAGGGGAGAATAATTAATTTTGTTTTGAGATAGGGTCTTGCTTTGTCTCCCAGGCTGGAGTGCAGTGACACAATTAGCTCACTATTACCTTGAATTCCTGGGCTCAAGGGATCCTTTTGTCTCAGCTTCCCAAATAGTTGGGACTATAGGTGCACTCTACCATGCCTGGCTAATTTTTAAAGTTTTGTAGTGATGGGGGTGGTCTCCCTGTGTTGCTGAAGTTAATCTTGAACTCCTGGCTTCAAGGGATCCTCCTGCCTGGGGTTCCCCAGTGCTGGAATAATAGGCATGAGCCACCACACCTGGCTGGAACAATTAAAATTAGTCAAGTGTCATACCTGTAGACCACCACAGGTGCATCTCACTGGACCCTGACTACAGCCCTGTGTGGTGGGTACTGTTATTATTCTTAGAGGTTAGGAAATTTGTCCAAGATCATATAGTTGATAAGCATTGGACTGAGATCACACAGTAAGAAGAAAAGGAACAATTCTGGACCTTGAGCAGTGATCACTGTTGATTCCAGTTTCCGGTGAGCAAACCTTGTTTATTGATTGTCAGGCTGTTGGCAATGAGAGGCTGGGGGACAGCCTGGGAGGAGATGTCAATTTGGGAGCTGTTAGCATAGAGATAATAGAGACAGCCTGTGGAGCAAGTGAACTGACAGATAAGGAAGTACAGAAATTATGAGTCAAAGGCTGACACTTTGGAAGGGGATGCAATTAGACAGAAGAGGAGCTGAGGACAGCAGTTAAAGAGAAGTCTGTGTGATTGGAGGGGCAGGCCCTGGCTGTAGGAGGCAGAAGGCCAGGGTTAGGACTTCAGCACCGTAAACACACCCCTTTCTACTCTGGCCAGGCCTTGTAGAACATAGAGATGAAGAAAATCATCTTGCTTGGCATCGAGTTTGTAATCTACTGAATCCTGTTTTATTCTTATTTAGGACAGTAGAGTTGCTTTTAATGACACTGGTGTATAAGACACATAAGTTAAAAGTATCTCCAAAGCTTAAAACATCAGTGCTAGAAAAAACATTAGAAATCATATATACCAGCATCCTCCATGGAGATAGGAAAAACTGAAGTCCAGAGAAGTTCAGGGATTTAGCCACTGCTTGTATATTAGCAGCTAAGTTTTCTGGCTCCCAGACATCCTCTGGCCGATCTCAGAGGATGATGCAAACAGTTGGAGGAGTCCTGGTAGATAGCCAGGTGCTCTCTCGGGGAGTAGAGACCCCGGCTTTTGGAAAGTCGGGATCAAATTGAGCGAGGGATTGTTTCGGCCAGCTTGCCCTCCTGGGAACTCTGGTGCTCAGTGGGACTCTGCTGGCGAGTGCATCTCAGCGCACCATCTTCCAGCCACACCCTAGGCTTTACTGAATCTCTTGGCTGTTTCAAATGATTCTTTCAGGTCCCCACTGTGCTTTTCCTCTAGACGTCACCGTCCCTGCTAATGGCATGACTGCTCGCACTGTCAGCCAGAGTGCTGACTCCTCCTGAGCCAATCAGCTCGCATATTTGCTGAGCTCTCCCTCACTGTCACCTCGAATCTGCTCTTTTCTCGTCATTTCCAGTGTCATCACTGGCATGGATCTCTCTCCCTAAGTTACCCTTTTCTCTGACTTGATTCCCTTGCTCCGTCATCTAAGTTTTGTACATTGCTATGAGATCAGTCTTCTGACAGTGAAATCCAATGAAATCTCATGGTTGTAAGGGACTTTCTGTGTTGTATTTCTTTTTTTTTTGAGACGGAGCCTCAAGCTATCCCCCTGGGTAGAGTTCCATGGCATCACAGCTCACAGCAACCTCCAACTCCTGGGCTCAAGCGAGTCTCCTGCCTCCGCCTCCCAAGTAGCTGGGACCACAGGTGCCTGCCACAACGCTTGGCTATTTTTTTGTTGCAGCCATCATTGTTGTTTGGCGGGTCTGGGCTGGGAATTCGAACCCGCCACCTTAGGTGTATGTGGCTGGCGCCTTAGCCGATTGAGCCACAGGCGCCGAGCCTGTGTTGTATTTCTAAAGCACCCATCTGACTCTTACTCTGTGGTCATCCAGCCCATTTGAATTATGTTTCTATGCATTGTATTTTAATTTTAAATATATCTGCTTATTAGAAAGCTCTTATATTGAGGTAAATTTTTTTATTCTTTTATACACTTATTTTATGGTGTAATTTCCTCTCAAATCTTTCTGAAGATATTATTGAGACATTTTTCTAAGTTCTCTTTTGTTTGCTAGATTAACTCTTCTCAGAGGTCAGTTCCATTGCTATCTTATCCCCAACTTTTCTCATGAGGCTGGCTTTCTTCAAATGTCTTGTGAACCTTGATCGTGCTTTCATATTTAGTATAAAGGGAATACTAAATTTAGCTGGGCATGGGGGCGTGTGCCTGTAGTCCTAGCTACTCGGGAAACTGAGGCAGAAGGATCCCTTGGGCCTAGGAGTTAGTGACCAGCTGGGGCAACATAGCCTGGCCTCATCTGGGAAAAAAAAAGATAGTACTGGATGGGTCAGCATTAGAGGATGGCGTGGGTCTCCTCCGCAGTTGTGTGGGGGTAGTTGCCCAGCAAGCCTCTCCCCAGCTGTCCTGACTGGCTGCTTTGTGAGGGGTGTAGATAAGCTTCCCTGCAGAGTCCATGCAGGAGGTGAAGGAAGGGGAGGGTCATAGTTATT
The DNA here is from genome assembly GCA_963574575.1 of Galagoides demidoff. Classification (NCBI taxonomy): domain Eukaryota; kingdom Metazoa; phylum Chordata; class Mammalia; order Primates; family Galagidae; genus Galagoides; species Galagoides demidoff. The sequence continues at coordinate 19,152 of CAUYQV010057059.1, read as the reverse complement.
ACTAAGTCTCTGCTATTCAAAAAGTATAATTAACAAAAGTGAGATGGGTAGAATATTCAGATTGTTCATTTAAATGTTACAGTGGACTTTCAGTTATCACTAAGCTCATTCAGCTTCTAAATCATACTGTTTATTAATAGGGAATCAATTTTTCTTTTTGCTATGATTTTTCTCAGGGCTCCCTCTCTGTTCTAATTTGAACCACTTGCTTCCTAGGCCTACCACACAGCTTCACCCTGAGATCTGTTTTGATGTCCCATGCCCTCTTGTGGGGGTTTCTTGGAGAGCTTCCTTAAATAATTCTCTCAGAATCTGTGGATAGTAAAACTTTTAAGTTCTTGCACATATGAAAGTATTTTTATTTTCCAGTCACACTTGTAATAGTTTAGTTGGGTATAAAATTTCAAGTTCAAAATAAATGTTCCTTAGAGTTTGGAATGCATTTTTTGATTTCTTCCTGCACGCCAGTATTATTAATTAGAAGCTTGATAATAATTTGATATGTTTTTTGTTCCTTTATAGGTAACCTCTTCTTTCTTTGAGAGCTTTTTGGATCTTCCCTTACTCCTCAGAATTCTAAAATATCATGAAAATGAGTAAGGTTAGGGATCAGCCTTTTATCAGTAACCCAGATGATATATACCCTTTCTGGTTTTTTTTTTTTTTTTGGCAGTTTTTGGCCAGGGCTGGGTTTGAACCCACCATGTCCGGTATATGGCGCCCTACTCCTTGAGCCACAGGTGCCACCGGGTATATATGCCTTCAAAGTGAAAATTCATGTTGCAGGTCTGGGAATTTTTTTTTTTCCATTTCTTTCCATTCTCCATTTTATCAGTTCGTTCTTTCTGGAAATCATTTTAGGTAGATATTAGGCCTCCTACACTGGCGATGTGTATCTTTTAACTTGTTTCTCCCTTTTTTGGGGGGGGGGGCTCTAGATGCTTTTCCTTGACTTTTTCTTCTACCTTTTGAAGAAACCCCGGTAGGTTCTGGAAGGCCTTAGAAACCTCTGGGCTGAGCGCCTGGCTTCCTTCTGGCTCTCCTGGCACTTAATTAACTAATTAATTTATTATTTTTAATTGAGACAAAGTCTCACTCTCACCCTCAGTAGAGTCCTGTGGCATCATGGCTCACAGCAACCTCAAAGTCTTGGGTTTAAGCAATTCTCTTGCCTGAGCCTCCCAAGTAGCTGGGACTACAAGTGCCCACCACAACACCCAGCTCTTTTTTTTTGTTTGTTTGTTTAGCAGACCTGGGCTGGGTTTGAACCCACCAACCCCGGAGCATGTGGCCAGAGCCCTAATAACCACTGAGCTATGAGTGTCCAGCCCATCTTTTTTTTTTTAATTTGTTAATTCATTTTTCAGCCCACCTTTTTTATTTCATCTTGGCCTAAACTGGAAAAGAGCATAGTCTAGGAACTCTGGTCATAATCTGTGAACCTTACCTTTTCCTGTGAGAAGAGGGTCCTCAGACTCATCTGGGGATTTTACCGGGAGACACTCATAAGAGCCCATTAGAAAAGGGGGCTTGTCCTGAGGGTTGTCATGAAGGTCTTCTGGGTGAGATTCCCAGATGAGGAAATGCAAATGTATTGTAAAAGCAGTGGAGAACATACTTGGATTTAATAGACCAGCTTTTACTTTCTTACATTCCACATTTCTGTGTTCATGGAATTTTAGTGGCAAATTTGTATTATTTTATTATAGTAAAGGGAACAGTGAATGGCTTCTCCGCAACTGGGCCCTCCCCCCAGCCTCATCTCCCGTAGCTAGTCTGACATCCCACTGGGCATGCACCCTGCCTCTGCAGTAAATACGGAGCAAGTCAGTGGATGAGGAAGCGAGTAAATAAACTTTTGTCTCTGTCCGTAGACTACGTTTTCCCAGACTTAACTGAGAAGGCAGGTTCCATAGATGACACCAGCCAGACGCAAGAGCTACCAAACCTGCCCTCTCCCATGCCCAAGATGAATCTGGTCGAGCCTCCCTGGCATATGCCTCCTGAAGAGGAGGAAGAGGAGGAGGAAGAGGAAGAGGAGGAGGAAGAGGAGAGGGAGACAGAAGAGGTAGGGAAGGAAGAGGAGGAGGAGGAGGAAGAGCTGCTCCCAGTGAATGGACTCCAAGAAGAAGCGAAGACTCAGCTCTATGACTCTCTTCCCACCAGCAGCACCCGGACTCCAGGGACCACCAGACACCAGCACGGCAACCCTGGGGACCAGGCCTCATTGGGTGTGCAGGTGGAGAGCAGTGTGGGGCCCAGCGTGTCACCACCCTCAGTCACCCCAAGCATAGTGGCCCTGAGGGATCAGTACTTCACCAGCCAGGAGGCAGGAGCCACAGCGCTGCCTTCTGCCAGGCTTGGGGTAGAGTTTGAGGCTCCTCAGGAAGCAACTGAGATGGCCACTGCAGGAGCAGCTGGTCTGGCTGGCCAGCAGGGGGAGGGGCCGGCCTTGGCTTCATCCCCTCAAACCGAAGCTCCAAGTGGGGCTGAGGTCCCAGATGAAGGTCATCTTGACCCTAGAACCTCAGCCTCTTTCCCCCTGGCACCTCGAGATGTGGAACTGACACCTTCCTCTGCTATCTTGGGGCAAGAAGGTCTCAGCCAGCAGCCCCAGGAAGGGCAGGCAGCTGAAGCTCAATCCAGAATCCCGTGGGATTCTACTCAGGTAAAGGTACACGTGGGCTATAGTCTGCGTCTCTCCCCAGGGAGCCCACCATACCCAGGGCTGGTACAGCAGGGGTCAGGGGTAGGATCAGCCGGGCTGAGGAGGCCACTTTCTCCAGCCCCTCAAACACTTGTGGGGGTGTGTACCATGGGCTGGCAATGGGCGTTTTCACCACACCTGGTGAGGAGGCCTTTGGATAAGCCTGGTGGCCTGGCCTAGCCTTCCTCTGTTCAGGTGCTGCGGCTGCTGCCACCCTTAGCTCTCTGCACCGCTTAGACCAGCAGCCAAGGGCTGGTGGACCACCTGTGCTCTTCCTGTCCCATCTCCACTGCACCCCCAATGACACACATGCCTGCGTACCCCCACACATGCACACGTCAGTGTTCATACCCACAAGGAAAAGAAGGAGGCCCGGGTTGCCAGCCTGTGCATTTGGCCCCCAGAGCATTAACAAGTTTGCTGTTGAAACTTAGAGACAGGGCAAGCCTTCTGCAGCCTGGCCTCTTTCATAGGGTCCTACTTCCTGGGCACCATCTTGGTTCTACCTCTCACGTAAGACGTTCCTTGCTTGGTCCCTGAAGACATTTGGGTTTGTGGACCAAGACATTTGGGTAGTTCATGGTGTGTCACCTCACAGAGATTGTCAGCTGCCACCTAGCTGTAACACCCCTTCAGGTTCCAGCTTCTCAGGGGCTTCTGCCCTGTGCTTCTCCTGGGCCTTTGTAACTGTTACCGTTCTTCTGTCTCATCCTCCAGGTGATCTGCAAGGACTGGAGCAACCTGGCTGGGAAAAACTACATCATACTGAACATGACTGAGAATATAGACTGTGTGAGTGCCAAGGAGGCCTGGCACACAGGGGCAGGCTGGAGGCAGCGGGCAGAGTGGGGCAGGGGGAGGGCTGCGGTTAGGGGTGGTGGGGGAGGCTTAGTCCTTCAGTCAGAGGGGGCCAGCCTAACCCAGGGGAAGAACCAGCGTAGGGGTAGGGAAACAAAGAAAAATAGTGCTTTCATATTTTAAAATTTCTAAGGGCTTTTTCATGTGTGCAATTGTCTCATCTCTTAATGATTCTGAAATCTTTTTTGTAAAGTTATTTTCTCCCTGCAGAGGCTGCTTTTCCCCATGTGTTCGCTTTGGTCTCAGCCTCTTAATACACATACTCTCCACACATATCTGTTCACAGCTGTCTCAGGAAGGCTATTACAAAGCAGACGGCTGGGCGTGGTGGCTTGTACCTGTAATCTGGGAGGCTGACGCAGGGGTTTTGCCTGAGCTCAGGAGTTCAAGACCAGCCTTAGCCAGAGGAAGACCAGTCTCTACTAAAAATAGAAAAAATTAGTTGGGGGTTGTGGCAGTGCCTATAGTCCCAAGTACTGGGGAGGCTGAGGCAGGAGGATCACTTGCACCTAGTAGTTTGAGTTTGCTGTGAGTCGTGACACCATAGCATTCTAGCCTGGGTGACACAGAGTCTCAGAAAAGAGAGAGGAAGGGAGGGAAGGAAGAAAGAAAGAAAGGAAAGGAAAAAGAAAAGAAAAGAGCTGACTGGAAGCTTTGAAAGTGGCTTATCACCTGTGCCTTCTCAGAAGGGTGGTGTGGCTGGGCCGTGTCTTTGGGAAACTTCTGGCAGCATTATTATGTCTTCCTCCTGGGGTGACTACAGTCTTTGGAAAGAGCACTTTTGTCCTCTGTGAAGTAGAAAGAGCTGGTTCTCAGGGTTCTGGGACCCAGGCCGGGGGAGGCTGGACGTGTCGGTGTTTACAGACTAGTGCATAAACGTCAGCACTCACTTGCTGCTGTTTGTGGGGCGAAGAAACCCCCACGGGGCACACAGAGCTTTGCCTGATGTTCTCTAGGTCAGAAACCCCCTGTTTTATTCTCTTTAAAGAATAAACCTCTTGTCTTCTGTCAGGGAGAAGGGACATTTGTCAGCCTTGCAGCAATAGGAGGGAAGAAGGGCTCCAGATGCTTCTTAAGCAGACTTTCCGCTGGCTGCTGTTTTTGGTACCCTTTTCATTCCCTCTTCCAGAGGGGACCAGTGCTGCTTATCCCAGGGCACTGTGGGAACATACATCAGTATTAATCTGATTACTTCTCAGCTTCCCCACTTTGGCTTAGGGTTCTGCTCTGTGGGGTTTGCCATGAAGGTGAAGGGGGTTGGACCCCTCTCCTTCACTGAGCATGGGGGGCTCTTTCTACCCTTGTAGGAGGTGTTCCGGCAACACCGGGGGCCGCAGCTCCTGGCCCTGGTGGAAGAGGTGCTGCCCCGTCACGGCAGTGGCCACCATGGGGCCTGGCACATCTCTCTGAGCAAGCCCAGCGAGAAGGACCAGCACCTTCTCATGACACTGGTGGGAGAGCAGGGTGAGTGAGACAGGTAGATGGGAGGGCCCAGGAGGGCAGCAGGAGGCAGACAGATCCTGGGGTCAGGGAGGAATGTACATGCCCAAGGGCTGTGGGACTTGGAACACTAGGGGGTGGACTGTCCAGCTCAGGGTTCAAGGCCTTCTTCTCCAGGAGCAGAGGAATCCCGGGGGCAGGTATGTTTCTATACAGGTGGGAGATAAATGGATGGGCCCTGCTCACAGTGTGGGGCTGAGAAGGGAGGTGTTCAGAAGGCAGGGCCTGGGCTCTGTGCTGTCACACTGTCACACCGCGTTCTAAGAAATCAACTCAGAGGAAAGCAGGCCTGCGGGAGGGGAGTCTGCGTGCCCTGAGGGTCTGCGTGCCCTGAGGGTCTGTGTGCAGGAGGGGAGTCTGCATGCCCTGAGGGTCAGTGTCTAGGAGGGGAGTCTGCGTGCCCTGAGGGTCAGTGTCTAGGAGGGGAGTCTGCGTGCCCTGAGGGTCAGTGTGTGCAGAAAGGGAGTCTGCATACCCTGAGGGTCAGTGTGCAGGAGGGGAGTCTGCATGCCCTCAGGGTCAGTGTGTGCAGGAGGGGAGTCTGTGTGCCCTGAGGGTCAGTGTGCAGGAGGGGAGTCTGCGTGCCCTGAGGGTCTGCGTGCCCTGAGGGTCAGTGTGCAGGAGGGGAGTCTGCGTGCAGAGAGAGAGAGAGAGTGAGTGTGTGTGTGTGTGTGTGTGTTGCCTTGGCAGGCACAGCTCTGCTTATCTTGTTGTTTCTCCCCATCAGGGGTGGTACCCACTCAAGACGTCCTTTCCATGCTGGGTGACATCCGCAGGAGCCTGGTGGAGGTAAGAGCTAGTTGTTTCAGGCCTTCCTAAGACATGGTTCCATGGGACAGACGAGCACATAGACACTACTAACTGTGCAATGTGAGCAGTAGACAGAGGTAAGGGGGCATGGGAGCTGTAGGAAGAGGGTAGCAGTGAGGAGAGGGCTCGGAGAGGAGGGTCTCAGGTCTGGATGAGCATTAGTGGGAGTTTCCTAGTAGACAGGGTGAGAGACGCCATACAGAGCCCGGAGGGAGGCAAGAACATGACATAGGTTCTAGCAATCTCAAGAGCAGCTAAGAGGTATGGACAGGTTTGAAGAGCTGCCAGGCAAGCACCCGCAGATGCAACCCACTATGGTAGGGACTCAGGGGTCTTGAGACAGCCCTGCTATCTTGGGAGGTGCCCCAACCCAGTGTGGCCTGGTGGCTGCTTGTCCTGTCCTAGGGAGGCCTGGATAGAGGAGACAGCTGGTCACTCTTTTCCTGAGCTGCTGCCCAAGCCTGGGCAGGGAGGGGCAGGGTCCCCTAGTTCTTCTGTCCTTCATACCACCTTGCCGAGGCAGGAGACCCTTCCATTCCTTACCTCACTTCATGAGGGCAGCCACCATCTCCACCAAAACCACGTTCACTCACTGTGCACCCAGTACCTGTCATCAGCCCTCTTCATTCTTGAGGGCCCTATGCGATTTGACAGCAAAGATGAGTGGGTGCTATTGTGGTGGGCTGCCTCTTTGTCCTTACATGGGGGAAGGGTGGCTTTGGTGGGCATATTAAGGTTAAGCAGACTGCGCTGGGTTCTCTTAGTCCTTCCCATCGCCCCATGGGGGGGGGGGCATCCCACTGACTACTGTTGACATTGTCCCTCAAGATGAGAGCGGACACTGAGGGGTGACCTGCCTGAGACTGCATAGCTAGCCAGCACTAGAGCCAGGCTTTTGGCCAAGCCTGTCTGATTTAGGAGCCTGAGCCTTTCATCAGGCTGTTGTACCATCTGAATGGCCACTGAGGGTCTTTCCAGTTCTGAAATAACAGGCTTATGAGCACCAGGGGGTGGGAGGAGCTGATGGAAGCTTGGGCTAGCCTTGACCTTTTTATATAGACCTTCCTACTTCTTCTTCCTGCCCTTGGGCATTCTGGCCTTATTGGGCACTTAATTCAGGTCGACTTGACCAAAAGGCATACTAGGTCTTTGGAAGTCTAATAGTGGGTGAATCTAGCAAGAAAAAGTGACCATTGATAAGTTAAATAATTAAAAGTACTGGAAATATGTAGGTAGATCACAGAAACCATGGAAGAGCTGAAGAACCAACCTTAAAAGGGGGAACTCTTTTGGGGCCAGGAGTTTGAGACCAGCCTGAGCAACATAGACCCCATCTCTACAAAAAATAAAAAAAATTGGCTGAATACAGTGGCACACACCTATAGTCCCAACTACTTGGGAGGCTGAGGCAGAAGGATCATTTGAACCCAGGAGTTTGAGGTTGCAAATAGCTATGATTGCACCATTGTACTCCAGCCTGGGCAACAGAGTGAGACCCTATCTGTTAAGAAAAAAAAAGTAGTCTAGTATGGCCTAGGCCTCTGCATCAGGAGCCGCCCTGCCACCTGGTCTGATGCTGTGCCTCTCCCTCCTTGGCTCTGTCTTCCTGAGATGCTGCTCTATGGGAGAGCATCTGCTTGGCCCAGTAGCACAGTGGCCTCGTGGCCGAAGAAGGCAGGCCCAGCCTAGACAGACTGCAGTGTGGGGATGGTCTGGGCAGTTCAACACCATCAGCAAACACTGCCGTGGGAAAGGAAGCTGGGAGGCTGGGGGTATCCCTGCACTGTCCTGGGGGATGTGATACTGACTGGCCCACAGTGGCCAGAAGGATACCAGAATACCGCATCTCCAGTGCGGAGAAGGAAGCTGTGGATGTGTGTGTTGGAGTGTGTGGGAAGGGATTCACAGCTGCCTTTGTCTTGAAGAGGTGGGGACAGGGATGGGGTTCTGTCTAGTTGGACTGTGGGGTCAGGCCACTGTGGATGAGTTCAGACTTGGGGTTACGTTGGGTGGGGATGTGAGGAGGCTTGCAGCTTGCTGTCCTTAAGTGTACAGGTAGGGGAGGGTAGAGAGTGAGCCCCCGCTGGGCACTGGTACAGGCCCAAGGGACTTCAGGAGCCAGGAGTGTGCCTGCACCTTCTCAAGGCCTGCCACCCTGTGGGGAACCCTCAGCACTCCAGAACCTCGGCTGAGGAACCTGCCCCCCCTCCCCAGATTGGCATCCAGAACTACTCCATGACAAGCAGCTGCCAGGCACGGGCCAGCCAGGTGCGCAGCGACTACGGAACGCTCTTTGTGGTGCTGGTGGTCATTGGCGCCATCTGCATCATCATCATCGCGCTTGGCCTGCTCTACAACTGCTGGCAGCGCCGGCTGCCCAAGCTCAAGCATGTGGTGAGCACGGGGATGGTTGGGCTGGGGTGCAGTGCCCAATCGGTCATCTGAGACTAAGTGTCCTCATCTGCAGGTAGGGGGCAGTAGCTCTCCTAGGCACACAGGGCTGTGCTGAGGACCAGCTGGGGACCTGTGGTGAACAGAACCACTGTTGCTGGTTCTGCAAGGTGCCAGCCCCAGGACAGGTGCAAGAGGTGCAGGGAGTAAGGGGGATGCTGATGGCACCCACAGGGTCCCCTCCCCAGGGCAGGCACTTTGGGCTTCCCCAAGAGCAAGTGAGCAGGACCTGGTGATACTCTACCCCATCCACAGTGGAGGCAGCCTCTATGGCAGCAGGCTGTTGGGAGGGCTCAAATGGTCAGGTAGGCAGTGGGGCTTTCTAGAATGAAGGATTATTAATCTATTTTGAGAAAAGAGTTGAGCTGTAGGAACAGAAAAGATGGGACTTGCCATCTTGCCCAGGGTGCCCTGGGGATTCCCTGGGTGGGATCGTTCTGGGGGGAGGGGCGGGCCAGGGCGCTTGCCCAGCGGCCTCTCCCACGCGCAGTCGCACGGTGAGGAGCTGCGCTTCGTCGAGAACGGCTGCCACGACAACCCCACGCTGGACGTGGCCAGCGACAGCCAGTCGGAGATGCAGGAGAAGCAGACCAGCCTAAACGGCGGCAGGGCCGTCAACGGCCCGGGGAGCTGGGGAGCGCTCATGGGGGGCAAGCGGGACCCCGAGGACTCGGATGTGTTTGAGGAGGACACGCACCTGTGAGCGCAAACGAGGCTTAGGCCGAGTCGGCCGCTGCGACCGAGGCCTTGGCTCCGCGCCCGCCGGGGCCGCACCGGTAACGAACAGGACGGACCCCGAAGCCGACAGCCCGCACACGCCCCGCGACCCCGCAGCCTGGCCCTCGGCGCGGGGCTTCTCCCCGCTTCCCCCAACTTCACAAAGCGGTCTTGGCACAACTCCCCCCAGTCCCGCCCCGAGGCCCTGAGAAGCGGCTCCCAGAGCCCGCCCCCAGCCCTACGGGTGGCGTGCCGGCCTTCCAGCGCCCCGGGACTCCATTAAACGCGTCCGGAGACCACGCCGGGCCCAGCCCGTCTTCTGCCCGACTCTTTATTTCCGGGACGGGGGGTGCGGCCCAGGGAAGCCGGCCCGCGGCGGGGGCGGGGCGGGGCGGGAGGTCGGTCCTCCGGGCGCCAGGTGCCGCTGCGGAGCCGCCTCGGAGCGACCCCGGTGGGGCGGGGCCGGGCGGCCTGCGTGTGTTTACATCCGGCCCGGCGCGCCGTGTCGCTGCCTGATGTTCGGCTGGGCTCAGCCTCCGCGCCATGGACACCAGCGATCTGTTCGCCAGCTGCAGGAAGGGGGATGTGGGCCGAGTGCGGTGAGGACCCGGCAGTCCCGGGAGGGTGGGGAGCCCTCGGAGCGCCTTCCGGCCCTGGGGCGTGCAAATGGACGGCTGCGGCGAGGGGCGGGCGCCTGGCCCCCGTCGTAGCCCTGGGCGGGGCCTGGACCCCCGGGCAGACCACCTGACGACAGGCGCCTGGGTTGTCCCGGGATGAGGGCAGCTCTCGGAGCGGGAGCGCGCGGGGTGACTGTGATGGTGGTTTACTCCTGCAAAGAGGAGTAGAGGTAGGAGAGGTGGGCCACCCTTGGATCAAGTAGGGCCCGAATGTCAGACCCGGGGCAAGCTGGCACTCGAGAGGTGCCTCCATTCTCTGATGCTTTCCGGACCTGGCTCTAGGTACACTTACACAATCATTCTCCGGGGATTTAGAAACTTCTGATGCAGCTAAAGCGAATCTGGAGCTGAAATCACTGTCTCTGGTCAAGGGGTGGGAGGAAAGGAATCCCAGTTGGGATTTAGGACTCTTTCTCGTCCTTTCGTCTTCCCTCCTTAGTCTCCTTTCTATTTGGTCCTTTCTTCCCCATTTCCTGGTCCTGACTGACCACTTGCCACCTCTCATGAGCTGGTCTTAGGCTTCCTTACCCCTAACTGTATCTGGGCCCCTCCCCAACATCAGGTGCTGCCTAAAAATTACTGGAATGCAGCTCAGCACTCTGAGGACATCTCCCTTATGCTGCTCCCACCTCATTGGTGGCTCCACTGGTGACTCCCCTGTCTGATCTCCTGCATCCCATCAGCTACCTCATCCCATGACTTCTACCTTTTAGGATCTGTCCCATTCTCCCCATGCTCCCCACACCACCAGGATGCCTGTAGCAGCCTCCCTCTGGTCTCCCTGTGTTCAGTTGGAGCAGGCTACTGTTAGTACAGTCAGAGGGTTCTGTCACAATGGAGGCCCCATTACCTTCTCTCTCTCCCAAATGCAAATGTCAGGAGGCCACAGTGTCAGGCTCCTCAGCTCTGGGCTTGACCACTGCTGTGTAGACTGTCATCCATCTCCACACCGTTGTTGACACTCAGTGTCTGCCTGTGTGACCCCACCTTGCCCTTATCTGCACTCTGACTCAAATGTCTTTCCTGTTCTGCTCTGCTCATCATCTCTCATCTGGGGGAGGCTTCCCCAGCCAAGAGGGATGTTGTCCCTCTGGCTCCCTTCTGTGGGTCTCCTCTCCCAGACCGTGAACCAGTCCTGACCCAGGCTGTGATCTTCCTGCCCAGGTACCTGCTGGAGCAGCGAGACGTGGAGGTGAATGTGCGGGACAAGTGGGACAGCACCCCCTTGTGAGTGCCAGGTGGTGGCAAGTGGGGTGGTGAAGGGGGTGCCTTTGGTGCTGAGGGCTACTTCCTGACTGCCTCCTGTGCTTTCTCCTTCCCCAGGTACTATGCCTGCCTGTGTGGGCATGAGGAGCTGGTACTCTACCTTCTAGCCAATGGTGAGAACGGGGCAGACCCAGCAAGTGTGAGTGTGCATGTGTGTTCAAAGTCCTTTGTACACATTTGCACACACTCCTGACTGCTATTCCTCTCCCCCATGCCCATCCTATCAGATCAGCAAGGTGGTCTGCTTTAAAGCTCATTCTCTTAGTAAGGCTCCCCGTCTCCACTGCCCCCACCTGGCCCAGCATCTCCCTCTGGACACAGCACCAGCTCCTCCCTGGTCTCCAGGTTCCTTTCTTGCTCACTTCACTCTGTCCACATTGTAGGAGTTTGAGTTTGTCACAGGGAATCTGATCGGCTTAAAATCCTCCTATGTGTTCCCACAGCATTTAGGGTAAAACTAGACTTCCTGGCCGTGCCTGGGAGGTCCCACAGAATCCCCTCCCCTCCAGCCTGCCTCCCGCGAATCTCTGCCTCTCTGGCCTGCCACACTGGCCCTACTGGCACTGCACTGAGCCTGCTCCTGCTCCCGCTGCTGCCTCAGAGCCTTTGCCCTTGAAGCTTTTCCTGGCTGGATGGCCCTTTCCCACGCTATGGAGCTGCCTGCTCTCTTGCTTCATTCAGGTCTCTGTACATCATTGCCATCACAGAGTGACCCCACACGGTCTCCATTTGTGGCAGCCCTCACACCATCACTCTTCAGCTGATTTATTTTTTTTTTTGATAGCCTCTGTCATCATTTGTTAAGCGCTTATCGTCTTGTCCCACTAGAGCGTAAGTTTATGAGCAGGGACCTGTCTGTTTTGTTTCTAGCTCCAGGTTAGCTACAGAGTCTGTGCTCAGATACAGCCCTGAGTACACTCAGGTGAATGTTAGTGCACATGGGTGTGCCTGTGTGCCTCAGTCTCGGCAGAGAGGATGCTGGGGTCACAACGAAACCAGGGTCGTTTGAGAGGGGTCTCCAAGGCTTCTGGGCCCCACATGTGTAGAGGTGGGGATTTCTCCAGGTCTTCCCCAGCTGCAGTGCACCACGTGTGGCCCTGCTGACTGGTGACCCCTGCCACCCCCAGGAGCCCGCTGCGAGGCCAACACCTTTGATGGTGAGCGCTGCCTGTATGGGGCACTGAGTGATGCCATCCGCCGGGCACTGCGAGATTACAAGCAGGTCACAGCCTCCTGCAGGAGGCGGGATTACTATGACGACTTCCTGCAGCGGTGAGCCTGGATGGGTGGGCACAGTGGGTCTGCTCTGGGTGTGATGTGCCTAGGGTTGAGGGCCCTCCAGAGTGCTGGAATGGGGCTTTACTGGCATTCCCCCTCCTCTGTCCCCTCCCCAGCCTTCTGGAGCAGGGCATCCACAGTGACGTGGTCTTTGTAGTGCACGGGAAGCCATTCCGGGCACATCGCTGCATCCTGGGTGCACGTAGCACTTACTTTGCCAACATGCTGGACACCAAATGGAAGGGCAAGAGCGTCGTGGTTCTCAGGCACCCGCTGGTGCGTCACCCTAGGCTGGAAGAGGGGCCGACTGCCCAGGGACTAGAGGGGGTTCATGCTGGACGGTTGTCTCTGACTTTGCCTCTGGCTGACTCTGCCCACAGATCAACCCTGTGGCCTTCGGGGCCCTGCTGCAGTACCTGTATACAGGTGACCCACTGGGCGCAGGGTGGGAGGGTGGGGAACAGGCTGCCTTTCTGGACAGCAGCAGACCCATGTGTGGCTGGGCTGACCCTTTACCTTCAGACCTTTCATCGACCCCTGCAGTGAGGATCTTCCACTGCCTTCTGGGTTGGGTTGCAGGATAATGGACTGGGGTGCCTGCATGGTAGGAGCTCGTGTACCCACAAACTGAGCTCCCTCCTGTTTGTCCCCAGGGGCTGTAGAACTGAGGCAGTGGTTCTTGGCAGGGAAACCAACATAGCAAGTAGGCCCAGGAGTCCCAGCCCTGTAGCCAGGTGGCTGGATAGAAGGGTCGTCACCTAGGAAACCGTACCTGATGACAGCTAAGGTCCCTTCTCAGGCCCTGATCCTGCCACTCTGCCCCTAGGCCGCCTGGACATTGGTGTGGAGCATGTCAGTGACTGTGAGCGCCTGGCCAAGCAGTGCCAGCTCTGGGACCTGCTCAGTGACTTGGAGGCCAAGTGTGAGAAGGTGTCCGAGTTTGGTGTGTCCAGGGTTTGGGGTCTGGGGCCATGGGCAGGGCCTGGCAGGGCTGGCCTGTCTTCCTAAAACTGCTTTCTTGCCTACAGTGGCCTCTAAGCCAGGCACATGTGTGAAGGTCCTGACCATCGAGCCTCCCCCAGCAGATCCCCGCCTCCGGGAGGACATGGCGCTACTGGCTGACTGTGCCCTGCCCCCTGAGCTCCGAGTAAGTGAGAGGTGGGAAGGGATGGGTCTGGGGGTCAGGATGGTGTCCTGGGACGGGGGCTGTAATAGGCAACCCCGATGCTTGTGTTTGATTTCTATGTGACCTTGGGTCACTTCCTTTATTTATCTGAATCACCTCATTGTTCATCTTTCTGAACAACTCTGAGGGGACCACCTCTCCTGTCCCCCAGGGTGACCTTGGGGAGCTGCCCTTCCCTTGCCCCGATGGCTTCAACAGCTGCCCTGATGTCTGCTTCCGAGTGGCCAACTGTAGCTTCCTCTGCCACAAGGTGCCTGTCCCTTTCTGTCCCCCTCAGTCCCTACCCACTGCCCTGAGCCCCACTCTGGCTCCCCAGGAGACAGACCTTGGCCCTTGCACTTTCTGAGCCCAGCCTCCCACCAGGCCTTCTTCTGTGGCCGCAGCGACTACTTCCGGGCCCTGTTGGATGACCACTTCAGAGAGAGCGAGGACCCAGCAGCCTCGGGGGGCCTGGCCACAGTCACCCTGCACGGCGTCTCACCCGACATCTTCACCCACGTCCTGTACTATGTGTACAGCGACCACACTGAGGTGGGGCTCAGGTGGGGCTGTGGGGAGAGGCACAGTCTGCACAGTCCTGGGGTGATGAAGGTGCCTGAGGCCTGGGGCTCTGTGGAAGGTCCCAGCCGGCCCTGTGAGGGGAGATGTTGGCAAGGCTGAAGAAGAAGGTTACAGCGCCCCTCGGGAATTTCCTTTCAGGCAGAGGAGGGGAGCCCTTAGGTAGGTTCCAGAACAGGAGTGAGCGATAAGACTTATCTTGTGACTGTGTGACACTTGGGGCTTCTGTCAGCCTCATGGGGTCCCCAGCTTCTCTAGTAGGAGGGTGGGTGGTAAGAAACCCTGAATCCTCTGGCTTCCATGGGGTTCATGATTCTCCAGCCCCCTCTTCCCATGCTGACTCCCTGTGGCCCAGTCCCCCCAAGGCTTCCTGACCATCCTCAGGGAAAGATGACCGCATGGGCAGCAGCAGAGAGTGCTGAGGGTTTGCTCTGCCAGGGTCAGTGTGAGTGTGTGTGTCTGAGTATGATGAGAGGGTGTGTGAGTGATGAGGATGTGTGTGAGGGTGTGTGTGTATGATAAGGGTATTTGATGAGGGTGTGTGAGTGAGGGTATATGAGTATGATGAGGGAGTGAGGGCATGTGTGAGGGGCTATGTGTGCGGGGCTGTGCACAGGGTGAGTGCAAGGGCCTCATCACCCATAGACCCTCATCACTTGCACACCCTCACACACATCTTCGGCTGGGGCTGAGTATGTGTGAGTGTGATGAGGGCATGTATGTATGAGTAAGGGCCATGTGTTATAATACATCCCAAGACAGGGTGGTTTAAAGAAGAGCAGAGTTTGTTTCTCCTTCATGTCTGAAGTGGGTGCCCCAGGGCAGGTGCCTTGCTGGGGACCTGGGCGGTCCCCCCCATCTGGTTGCCCTGCTGTGCCCTAAGGTAGCGTCGTAGACCTTTTCTCTAAAGCAGTGGTTCTCAACCTTCCTAATGCCACGAAGTATTTGCATTGTTACAAAGGGGTCACGACCCACAGGTTGAGAACCCTTGCTCTAAAGGTACACTTCTCAGGCTGTGGGGGTCCTGTGGGCTCTGTCGAAGTTACTCAAGTCTCAGTGCAAAAGCAGGCACAGACAGGAGGGAGGTGGGTGGGCATGGCTGTACGTCAGTGAGAGCCCGTCACAGGGACAGGCTGGGTCACAGGCAAACTCATGCTCTAGGACAGTGGTTCTCAACCTTCCTAATGCTGCGACGTATTTTCATTTTTACAAAGGTCACGACCCACAGGTTGAGAACCGCTGCTCTAGGAGGAAGCGGAAGGCAGGGCAAGCAGTTTCCTTTTTCATAAGCTACTGGAAGTTGCACACACCACTTCTTGTGTTCTGGAGAGAACTTCATGGCCATACTTGCTGGGAAACTCATTCCCTGGCCATGGCCCTGCTCCTGTGGGGGAGGGGAAAGGAGGGCACGTGCTAAGAGACAGATGTGGTGTCTGCCAGGCCCCGCCAGGTCCTCAGCCCTCCTGCATCCTTTACTTCATTTCTCCTGTAGTTCTGCCCAGTTCTCTGGCCCCTGCCCTCTGGGGTCCACCTTGGCCCATCTCAGAGACGCTCCCTCCTAAAGGAGCTTGATCACCCCAGGGGCACCTTTGTAATGGCTCAGAACAAGGAGTGGGCTCCAAACCTGAGTAAGTGCTGGATTAGCCCCTAACAAGCTGTGTTATCTGAGGCATGTTACTTAACTGCTCTGTGCCTTTAGAAAACAGGGATAACACTTGTCCTTACTTCCTAAAGTCTTGTGCAAATAAATGGGTTGTCATAGGTGGAGGTGGTGGCATGGTGCCTGGTCTGCAGTAAGCACAGAGCACCTAGCCTGTAATCTGGTAGCAGAGCTGAACACTTAAGCCTTTCCCAGCACGGGATGTTACCTTAGATGTTACCTAAATCCCCACCACCTCTGGGAGCAGAGGGAGAGTCAAATAGTTATTCTACCAACCCTTCCAGGCCTCCTGCCCTGTGCCTCGGCCTGCCTGAGGCTTAGGAACCCTGTTTCAGCTGTCCCCTTGAGGTCCCATGGATCCGAGCTAGCCCAAGGGACAGGGAGCTTCTGTCTTCACTTGAAACAGGTCCCAGCCCTGGCTGTTGGGCCTGGGAGCCCTTGGTAACCACAGGGTGCACCTTTGCTCCGTCTTTAACCACAGCTGCCCCCGGAGGTGGCCTATGACGTGCTGAGTGTGGCTGACATGTACCTGTTGCCAGGCCTGAAGAGGCTGTGTGGCCGCAGCCTGGCCCAGCTGCTGGATGAGGATAGTGTGGTGGGCGTGTGGCGTGTGGCCAAGCTGTTCCGCCTGGCACGGCTTGAGGACCAGTGCACTGAGTACATGGCCAAGGTCATCGACAAGGTGGGCCTGTGGTACCACTGCGGGCTGGGAAGGGTATGAGGGCAGGGACCCCTGTGCTGAGCTGCCCTGTCCCACAGCTGGTGGAGCGGGAGGACTTTACAGAGGCCATAAGGGAGGAGGCAGCAGCGGTGGCCGCCCGACAGGAGACAGACTCCATCCCCCTGGTGGACGACATCCGCTTCCACGTGGCCAGCACGGTGCAGACCTACAGCGCCATCGAGGAGGCTCAGCAGCGGCTGCGGGCACTCGAGGACCTGCTAGTGTCCATTGGCCTAGACTGTTGAGCCACTGCTGGCTGCCCCAGGGGCCCCAAGCACCAGGGGCTCCCTTGGCGACAAGCATGTGTGCATGTCCGTGTGTGTAGCTGCTCTTCCTGCTTCTTCTCACTTGGCTTTGTGGTGGGTGGAGGGGCCTCACTGGGGCCCCTCCCTCATGAGCCTGGGGACCTCAGGGGACAGTCTGTTTGGGATGAGCCCCCTCTTCAAATGCACAAGCCAGCCCCCAAGACCCTGGGGCTGGGTACCACTCAGGGTCTGTTAGTGCCTCCCTCCTTCCCTCAAAGCCTCCTCTCCAGCACAGCACAGCCCCGGCTGGCCTGGCCCTGGCTGCTTCTCTGAGCTGGTCACATGCACAGGGCTGGTCAGGAGGGGCTGGGAGAGTCTGTGTGTGGCAATAAAGCTTGAATTTATTGTGGGAGCCTGCACCTGTGTCCTGGGGTGCAGCTTGGGACAGGTGGGGCTCTGGGAGAGCAGGAGCTGGTGGGGGGCAAGGAAAGGAGCTCTGGAGCTGGCAGCTGGACACGTCTTCCCAGGCACCCGGTAGCGGCTGGTCAGACCCTAGCCAAGCAGACGCAGATATCTGCCGCTGACCTTAGCCCTGGCCTGGTTTCCTTCCCGTCCCTTCAGCCACTGGCTATAGTGAGCCTCTCTCCAGTAGAGAGAGGGCGGAGGGCTGGCCAGCCTTTTCCTCAGGGTGGTTCTTCCTGCAAGGACTAGGACCTTGACACAGTTAAAAGGCAGAGTGGAGCCAAGAGAACCCTCCGTCCGAGGTGAGGGGTGTCCATGTGCCCGAGGGGCATCCTGAGACCTCGCCTCTCCCCCAGATAAGGCCGCAGCACCTGTCTGTCCTTAGTGTGGTGACAGCCCTGGGAGAAGACTGGAAGGAAAGGAGGGTCTGCTGGGTTTTTCACAGGTTCTGATACTGTAGTTTTTTTTCCTTTCTTCCCCAGGGCATTTTCATTCATACTACTCTTGCATGGGGGAGGCCATGATGAATGACCAGTAATGAAGGGTCAGTTGGGAGAGGTGCCCTGGTAAGAGGGGGTGTTGAGTTGCTGGAGAGGTGGGGAGGCAGGTGCCCAGGAGGGCTCTCTGGGTAGAGGGTGTGGCTAGTGTGAGGGCCTAGGGCTAAACCATCTAAGTTGCCACCCTGGTTCTTCCTTTTACTCCTGGCCACCACACTGCCTCAGTTTGCCCATATGTACATCGGGATGATTATAAAGGGACCCCCTCGTAGCTGGTGTTATGTGGGTGGGACCTACTGAGGACTGCACCTGGCTTACGGTGAGCTGGGCAGTGTGTGAAAAGGTGGCACCCAGGTCGCCCTAGTGGGAGACAGAGCAAGGGATTGACTTGGATTTTTGAAAATTTACTCTGGTTGCTATGTGGTGCACAGGCCAGAAAGGTGGGGGCCAGCTGGCAGCCTGACACCAGCTGGTCTCACTTGAGAGCATATACTGATCCTGACTGAAGAAAGATTTAGACAGTTAAAGAAAAATTTAATTACTATGCATTTCTTTTATGTACTGGGGGGAATGAGCTAGTACGTAAGACAAACCTATCTTTTTTTACAGATGTTATTTGAAATCAGAGTTTCTATTTTTGAACATGTTTTAAATGGAGATGCTAGTGGGGATGGTTAAGGAAAACACTCTGAAATTGATAATTTAGTGCAGGTGTCCTCAAATTACGACCCGCGGGCCATATGCGGCCCGCCTAGGACATTTATCCAGCCTGCCGGGTGTTATTGCCACTGCTGCCTGTCCTGCTTAGCAGCCCACTCGTCCCAGGGCCTGCAGTCGAGCCCTCCAACGGTCTCAGGGACAGTGAACTGGCCCCCTGTTTAAAATGTTTGAGGACCTCTGATTCAGTGGTTAATGGGACGTTATTAAGTAAAGCCAGGTACCCAGCCACAGCACCTGGGCAAGCAGAAGTGCAACCCCCTAGCTGCCACCCCCAGGACCAAGGCTGTAAGGGCGGGGTGGGTAGCATTCTCCAACCACACTGTCTCATTTCAGTCTTGAGACAGAGCCAGGGTGATGGGGACACACTATGAACGGGTTCAGTGCAGTGTCATCAACAGGAAACACTGAACTGGGGAGAAAATGATAGTAAAGAGCTGTGGCAGAACTTCCTGTCACTTTGAAGATGGTCATTGTGGTTTCTGTGTCCGTGAGGAAGTGGCTGTGGTCAGTAAGCCTGTGCCAGAGGGTGTTCCCAGGCCTGTGTGGCATGGGGAGTCAGTGGTATCAACTGAAACCATAGAATTTGAGATTTAGTGCAGTGATAGCAGTGCGCTGTGGCCGGCTGGGCTGCCATGAGAGGATCTTAGGTGTGCCACAAACTTTTTTTTTTTTTTTGAGACGGAGCCTCAAGCTATCCCCCTGGGTAGAGTGCCATGGCATCACAGCTCACAGCAACCTCCAACTCCTGGGCTCGAGCGAGTCTCCTGCCTCCGCCTCCCAAGTAGCTGGGACCACAGGTGCCCGCCACAACGCCCGGCCATTTTTTTGGTTGTAGCCAT
>CAUYQV010057058.1:0-23373 GCA_963574575.1 Galagoides demidoff | reverse complement strand
GCCTCAAGCTGTCCCCCTGGGTAGAGTGCCATGGCATCACAGCTCATAGCAACCTCCAACTCCTGGGCTCAAGCGAGTCTCCTGCCTCCGCCTCCCAAGTAGCTGGGACCACAGGCGCCCGCCACAACGCCCGACCATTTTTTGGTTGCAGCTGTCGTTGTTTGGTGGGCCCGGGCTGAGGATTCAAACCCGCCACCTTAGGTGTACGTGGCTGGTACTTTAGCCGATTGAACCATAGGCGCCGAGCCTATTTCCTTTTTTCTTTATAGAGACAGTCTCACTTTGTCACCCTCAGTAGGGTACCATGCTGTTAAAGCTCACAGCAGCCTTAAACTCTTGGGCTCAAGTGATTCTCATTTCTCAGCCTCCCTAGTACATGGGACTACAGTCGTCCGCCACAACACCTGGCTATTTTTATGTCTGTGTGTTTAGCAGGTCCAGGCTGGGTTCGAACCCACAAGCCCTGGAGCATGTGGCCAGCACCCTAACTATTGAGCTATGGTCACTCAGCCTGTTTGTTTCTTTTTTGAGTGTTTGGAGGGTGTTCGATATGCTTTAATCCAAAACTTATGTTTGAAAAATGGTGCTTTCACATTTGAGACCACTTTTAGTTAGCTTTTACTTAAAAATTCAAAGACTTCTGCATTATTAAAAGCCAGTCTGGGCCAGGCACAGTGGCTTACACCTATAATCCTAGCACTTAGGAAGCCAGGGTGGGAGGGTATCTTCAAGATTAGCATAAGCAACATCTTGAGTCTTTGTCTCTACCAAAAGTATACAAAATTAGTTGAATGTGTCTGTGTGGGTCTCTGTAGTCCAGCTACTCAGTAGGCTAAGGAAGGAAGATGACTTGAGCCCCTGAGTTTGATCTTCCTGTGCCAGCCTGGGCAACAGAGTGAGACTCCTCTGCAAAACCTCCCCCCCCCCCCCCCAAAAAAAGGTAACTTCTTTTTGTTAGGAGTAGATACAGGTGATTGACTGTCTCCTTCATTCATTACCAAACCTTCCAGTGTCTGTTAATCTACAAAGATAAATCTTTCATTTATTATGTCTGAGCCCATTTATTAATTTGTATCCAGAATAGTTTATATCGAAAATGGATTATGATCCCAGCACTCGGAGAGGCAGAGGCGGGTAGATTGCTTGAGCTCATGAGTTTGAGAGACCAGCCTGAGACCTGGTCTCTAAAAAAAGCTGGGTGTTGTGGGAGGCACCTGTAGTCCCAGCTACTTGGAAGGATGAGTTAGGAGGATCACTTGAGCCCAAGAGTTTGAGGTTACTGTGAGCTAAAGATGCCATAGCATTTTACCAAGAGTGACCAAAATTATGATTCAATTGTCCTGAGCAGCTTTCAGTTTGCTTGGAAATGGTAAGTTGTTTTTACAAATACAGAATGCCTGTAGGGGTAAAGAACATGTTCAGGCAATGGGGGTATAGGTTGTGTGTCATAATAATAGTGATAATTGAGGTTGGATAGGTAGATGAGCCAGAAGTAGCATGGTGGTTTAGAGTAAGCATAAAATTATAGCTTGCAATAAACTTAACAGCTTTTCCATCATTTGCCAGGTACATGACCTTAAGCAAGTTATTTCTCAGATTGATAGTCTAAGTTAATCTAGGTTTGTCAGAAAGAAATTTTATGTAAAAGAATTTAGAATTTGGGTTGATTTTTTTGTTTGTTTTGAGACAGTTTTACTATGTAGCCCTCGGTAGAGTGCCATGGCATTACAGCTCCCAGCAACGTCCAAAACTCTTGGGTTTAAGTGATTCTTTTGCCTCAGCCTCCTATGTTGGCTGGGACTACAATCGCCCACTACAATACCTGGCTATTTTTTGGTTGTCATTTGGCAGGCTTGGGCTGGATTCAAATAGCCAGCTCTGGTGTATGTGGCTGGTGCCTTTATAAGTGCTACTTTTTGCATATGTACCTTAAAGGAACTAACATAGGATATATTTGGGATAACCCTGTCAGACCAATGGAATTGGTAGGACAGGCACTTCCTCAAATCCTAAAAAATTGTGTTGAATAAATATGTTTGAAGAAAACATAGCTATGTGCTTGGTTACTATCCTTTGTACAAATAGATGGTAATACGTATGTAAAGGGACTTTGGAATTGAGGATTTAAGAATCCATCCTTTTGCAAAACTCTTAGGAAAACAGAATTTTGGGGTTGGCGCTTGTAGCACAATGGTTACAGCTCCGGCCACATGCACTGAGGCTGGCGGGTTCGAACCCAGCCTGGGTCAGCTAAAAACAATGACAGCTACAACAACAACAAAATAGCTATTGTGGTGGGCGCCTGTAGTCCTAGCTACTTGGGAAGCTGAGGCAAGAGAATCGTTTAAGCCCAAGAGTTTGAGGTTGCTGTGGGCTTTAACCCCATAACACTCTACCATGGGTGACATAGTGAGACTGTCTCAAAAAGGAAGAAAACAGTATTTTGGGCAAAAGGAATAGTAGTTGCAGACCCCAAGATTGGAAATCAAAGACAGCATCTTAAGAGGAATGAAAATGAAGTCTAAATAGTGGATGGAATAAATGGGTATGTATATTTAATGACAGCATATGGCAAGGTGAATAGACCAAACTACACACTGGACTGGTTTAAGTTTTGTTTTAATGAAGTCTTTGGAGGACTTGGAGCTGGTGAGTAATACATAGTTTATGAGTAAAAGTTGGTTGATGGAGCAGGGTGGGTTGGTGGGTAAATGTAAGGACCAGTTAGCAGTAAGGACTTGGTCCAAAACTGAATAACTGGTATGATGAATTATCACTGTGACTGAAAGATAATTGGAAGAATTAGATGATGCAGGCTTCAACGTTGGAAGCACAACAATGGACAGAAAGGGAAAGATTGGAAATGAAGAATTTCCAAACAGGCGATTTAGTGCACACCTGATTTGAAGATCTAGTAAAACATTGAGAGGCAGGGCGACTCCTTTGGCTCAAGGAGTAGGGTGCCAGACCCATATGCTGGGTGTGGTGTGTTCAAGACCCCGCCCTGGCTAAAACTAAAAAAAAAAAAAAAATAAGAAGCAAAAATAACTGGTCTTTCTCTTTAAAGTAGTGGTTCCCAACCTTGCAAGTGCTGCAGCCCTTTAATACAGTTCCTGTGGGTCTTGACTCACAGGTTGAGAACTGCTGCCTTCAAGGATAAGTACATCAATGTTAATAAAAAAAGTCCTCTTTAAGGAAGTAAAATTTTGAGGAAGCTAATTACAATTCATGTCAGGAAGGAAAGGTGCATTTGAAATAGGTTTTGAAGGAATTTATTTGGAGTTGGGGGAAAGTAGGCCTTGAAGAGGGTCAGAGCCGCGAAGATAAAAAGGTGGACCCCGCTTTGATGCAGTAATTGATAAAATTTATTACGCCTGCAGATGGGCTGGATCACCACAGGGGCATTCCAGCATCGATTGGCAGGTGAAGTCCCTATTTATACCATTATTTTGCAAGCTAGTGCAATACAGAAGCCAATCATAGCAGTTAGAGCCGGGTCGCAAGGTGAGGGTACATACTGATTCATCCATCACAGGATACACATTACTCCATAAGATGGGGTGTATCATAAGGGGTTACACAATTCAGGGGGAGATACAATGCTAGCTTTAGATACATTAACTCACAAATCATCAAAGGAGGGGTATTTGGTAAATTTCTGAGAACAACTTGGGCCTTAAACCAACTTCAGCCCTTTTCACCCAGGGCTCACCCCTGCCTCCCTTCCTTCCCTTATCTTCTTGAGCTTCTCAGATCTTAAATTCTCCCGTGGGGGGGGGGGCAGAACTGAGGCTAAAAGGCTTAGGAGAAGTTCTTTCTACAAATCTATGGTGTTAGTTGCATTTCTTACTAGTCCTGGGGATTAGGGGCTGGGGGCTCAGTTATTACAGCCTACAGGCACCATCTACAAAACCCAGCTGCTTCAGCCTCCCAGAGTGCTAGGATTACAGGTGTGAGACGCCATACCTGGCCTGGTCTTGAAAGTTTACTAAAATTTGGACAAATTAATGAAAATCTTAGGAGAAAGACTGGAAAACTTAACAGTGTAGCAGGGGTCCTCAAACTTTTTAAACCAGGGGCCAGTTCACTGTCCCTTAGACTGTTTGAGGTCCAGACCGCAGGCCCCGGGACAAGTTGGCTGCTAAGCAGGACAGGCAGCAGTGGCAAAATGTCCTAGGCAGGCTGCATGTGGCCTGCAGGCTGTAGTTTGAGGATCCCTGGAGAGGCATGTGAAGGGAAGTTGTAAAGAATGGGATAAGGTCATTTGATGGTAAACTATCCTTGATTGCCACATTAGGGACATAGATTTCCTCCAAGGATTGGAATGACTTTGATTTTAATATTAAAATAGCATTTAGTATGGGCGGAACCTGTGGCTCAGTGGGTAGGGCACTGGCCCCATATATCAAGGGTTGCAGGTTCAAACCCAACCTCTGCCAAACTGCAACAAAAAGAATATCTGGGTGTTGTGGCAGGGTGCCTGTAGTCCCAGCTACTCTGGGAGGCTGGAGCAAGAGAATTGCCTAAACTCAGGAGTTGGAGGTTGCTGTGAGCAGTGTGATGATGCTATGGCACTCTGAGGGTGACAAAAAAAAATTCAGTAGAGTTGTGGTTTGGGGGTCCTAAGGCTTCAAAAGCATCCAAAATCTGTTATCACCTAAGGCCACCAGTATTTACTTAGCACTTGTTCTAATGATGTGGAATAGTAAAATACGTCAACTATTATCAGGCTGATGTTTACTTGCTAAACTGGAGCTAGAATCACCAAGGGTTAGCTCCATACTTCACCATTATTTTCTTTGGTCAGTTTCTGCCATTTCTCCCCTATTCTTTTTTTTGTTGAGGGGAGACAAGAGTCTGACTATGTCGCCCCTCGTAGAGTGCTGTAGCGTCACAGCTCACAGCAACCTCAAACTCTTGGGCTTAACTGTGTGTGGTCACTCATGCCTATACTCCCAGTGTTCTGGGAGGCCAAGGCGAAGGATCGCCTAAGCTCACAAGTTCCAGACTAGCCTGAGCTAGAGCACAACCCCACCTCTTGGAAAAAAAAAAAAGCCAGGCATTGTGGCCAGTGCCTGTAGTCTCAGCTACTCTGGAGAGACTGAGGCAAGAGAATCGCTTAATCCTCAGAATCTGAAGTTGCTTTGAGCTATGGTGCCACAGCCCTCTACCAGAGGCAAGAAAGTGAGACTCTGTCTCAAAAAAAAAAAAAAAAAAAATCATGGGCTCAAGCAAATCTTTTGTCTCAGCTTCCCAAGTAGCCAGGACTACAGGTACCTGCCACAGCACTGGGCTGGTTTTCAGGGTCTTGCTCTTGCTCAGGCTTGTCCCAAACTCCTGAGCTCAGGTGATCTACCTGCCTTGGCTTCCCAGAGTGTTAGGATTATAAGCATGAGCCACCATTCCTGACCTTCCCAATTATTTGTATTGGGAATTTTTATTTATTTATTTATGTTTTTTTTTTTTTTTTTGAGACTGAGCCTCAAGCTATCCCCTTGGGTAGAGTGCCATGGCATCATAGCTCATAGCAACCTCCAACTCCTGGGCTCAAGAGAGTCTCCTGCCTCCGCCTCCCAAGTAGCTGGGACCACAGGCGCCTGACACAATGCCTGGCCATTTTTTTTTGGTTGCAGCCATCATTGTTGTTTGGCGGGCCCGGGCTGGGGATTTGAACCCACCACCTTAGGTGTATGTGGCTGGCACCTTAGCCCATTGAGCCACAGGCGCCGAGCCTGTTTATGTATTTTTGACAAAGAGCCTCAAGCTGTTGCCCTGGGTAGAGTGCTGTAATATCACAGCTCACAGCAACCTCCAACTCCTGGGCTGAAGCGATTCTCATGCCTCCGCCTCCCATGTAGCTGGGACTACAGGCGCCAACCACAATGCCTGGCTATTTTTTGGTTGCAGCTGTCATTGTTTGGCGGGCCTGGGCTGGATTTGAACCCGCCAGCTCGGGTGTATGTGGCTGGCGCCTTAGCTGCTTGAGCTATAGGTGCCAAGCCTGTATTGGAAATTTTAGAGGAGCAGTGACTCCATTACCTAAGACAAATCAAGCCATTATGAATAAATAAAGCTCCATGTGGCTTCATGACATCTATCACACTGTCCAGGTCCATCTTAGTCTTAGAAGTTTCCTTTCAGTAAAGTTTAGTACATGATTGTAGTAGGTATTCCATGAATACTTTTGAGTCAATGATTAATAATCTTTCTCTGAAACACTGGTGCTATTGAATACAATCACACAGTCTTGCAAATTGGTGTCTCAATGTATAATACATCATGTACAATCATACATGATACAGAATATATAACCATATATGATGGAAACGTATAATGTGTAACTATACATTTCAGTCTTTGTTTAGCTGGTGATATTGTGAAGCAGTTCAGTTGTAAAAATGCCGCCTTATTCCATCGGCTATCATCAATCCTTTTCCAGCTCTTGTTCTTTCCCTCTGACCTCATACACACATCTGATGGATTTACTTTCTAACTCATGAGAAGAGTAAAAGCGAAGCCCTTAAATTACACATACCTACCATATCTATAAAATCTCTATTTGCACCCTTTTTACCACATTAGATTTTTTTTTTTCTTTTTGACACAAGGTCTTACTGTCTCCTAAGCTTGAGTGCAGTGCCATCATCATAGCTCACTGCAATTGCCTGGGCTCAAACAATCCTGCCCTGGCCTCCCCAAAAGCCAGGGTTACAGGCACACCATGCCTGACTAATTTTTTAATTTTTTGTAGAAACTGAGTCTTAATCATATTGCTAAGGGTGATCTGAAACTCCTTGCCTGAAGCCAAACACCACTTTGGCCTCCCAAAGTGTTAGGATTGCAGGTGTGAGCCGCCATGCCTGGCCCTAGATACTTGTTCTTAATATAACCATTTTTGGTATCCTCTGGAATCCCATCAACTCTTGCCTTAGTGTCTTTTTTTTTTTTTTTTTTTTTGAGACGGAGCCTCAAGCTATCCCTCTGGGTAGAGTGTCATGCCATCACAGCTCATAGCAACCTCCAACTCCTGGGCTCAAGCGATTCTCCTGCCTCCGCCTCCCAAGTAGCTGGGACCACAGGCGCCCGCCACAATGCCCGGCCATTTTTTGGTTGCAGCCATCATTGTTGTTTGGCAGGCCCGGGCTGGGGATTTGAACCCGCCACCTTAGGTGTACATGGCTGGTGCCTTAGCCGATTGAGCCACAAGTGCCGAGCCTAAATATTTGTTAAGTGAAAAAACAACTACATGAAAGAAAGGAAACTTCTACACATTTGGCACAGACCTCATGCTCACCTGAGGTCTTATCTGCCCAGCCCATTCTTGCTCTCACTTGGAGCTCCAGACCCTCAAGTCATGGTACTCCTCCAAAAATCGGCTGCCCCTAATTGAGGTACCCAACTCTCCATTTTCCTACTGGTTTTTGAAAAAATATATGCCTCCCCAAAAGCAAGAACTAAAACAAGGCCAAACCAAGAAGGCTGCCCATTAGTGAAGTCTTGGATGCCTAGAAATGAATATAAAGGAAAGTGTCAAACTTATAAAGTGCTTTTGTAAAACTTTGAACAGAAATAAACTTCCTTAATTCAGGAAGCCATGATGGCATGTGTGTGTGTATGTGTGTGGTGTGATGTATCCCTGAATACCATTGACACTGACAAGTCACAGGACAGATGTATTTCCTAGAAAATCAAACTAGAAGTTCAGGCCACAGAAGATGGAAGTTCTAACGATAGGTAAGCTGGACTCCCCTGGGGCTCCATGTGGATTCTAAAAGGTAAGGTTCAGGAAGTCATCTGTTCCCATCTCCGTTCTCTGACCTTACATGGACATCATCTCCAATCTCACTGGCCTCCCCCTTTTCTTTCTGTGACCCAATTCTGCATGTCCTGGCCTAACTTTACTAATTAATAACTTCTTAGGGGTCATCCTTCCTAAGAGTATTCAACATTTAATGAAGACCCCACAGACTTCCAGCTGCAAAGGAATGAGTGGCGGTGATGGTGGTGATGATGGTGGAGAAATGTTTGTTCCATGCCATCTGGACAGGCATGAACTCTGCCAACGTATTAGGCCAGCATTAAGCAACAATTCTTTCTCTCTCTCTGTCCCTCTCCTCTTTCCCCTTCTCCCCCTCTCTTCCCTCCTTCCTCCTATAACTAAATCAACAATCACTAGTTTCTACTATGCTTCTTCATGACTTTTAATTCTATTAATACTTCCTCCTTAGTACACAAATGATTAGACAAATCAAACATGACTTACCTTTCCAGCTAATTTCCTTTGGACTCATTCCAGGTTGCTCATAGCACTTAAAGAAAGGCACCTAGATTTTGTCTTAGTTATCGTCCTTTACAGTGCTGGGCCCATAGGAGCCTCTCAATTAAGTCTCAATATGTAAAAATTAAAAGGTGAGTTGAATTTAAATAAATAATAATTAAAATACAGAAGAAAAGTGTGAAGTAGGATGGTTCTAGGCTCAATTCAGAACCACAAAGTAGTCTGTGACTTTGGGGTTACAAAACTTTGAAACTTCCATAAAAAGCTTTTTACAAAGTTTTACAAAGGCACTTTGTATGTTTGAGCATCGATTTTCTCTTCTGTAAAATGGGGCTGTTAATATGCAACTCACAGGATTGGGGGAGATCTTGAATGCAAAAAAAAAAAAAAAACAGTAGAAAATGACTGATATTTCCAGTTCTCTTTCCTCTCAAGCCCTACAGGTTTTCTGATATTAAGAGAGGCTTTTCTTTTCCAATAATAAATATGACATCTAGATACATTTGTTCCAAGGTTCAATGCAACTATACTCAGACTCAGACTTGTTTAAAATATTGTGACAGGAGCATATATGATTTTAAATATGAGCTTGTGTTGTACACGTAAGATTTAAATATTTGACTGTATGTAAATTGCACCTAAAAAAAAAAAAAGAAAGAAACCTACCCTCTCCCCTCCCCCCAAAAGTAGGATCATCTTTCTACTCTCTGAAAGGCCCCATGACATCCTATCCTAGCCTCCAGCTGCAGATATGCCCCAGCTGGGAAAGGTGAAGACAAGCCACTTAAATGTTTATGTACTGTATTTCCTCAATTATAAATCCACATTTTCTCATGTTAATATTTCCGGAGAAGCAACTTACATTCAGTGTACATTTGATACAGTGTTTCTTCCCTCTCGGCCTTCCCACACCATTCTCCCCCATATCCTCTGGAAAGTTGCTCTTAAATTAACACTGTGCCTCTGCTACGTGGCAGGTTTCTTCCTGAAATCACTCTCATTTGTCTCAGAGAACCAAGGAGATAGTACTCTACAAACTGAATGTAGACAATTTAAGGTTAAATGATAGTGAATACACTTTAACCATTTCTTACATGCCAAGAACTATCCTAAGGTTTTATACATAACAACTCATTTAATGTCTGAGGCAAAGCTCTTTGAGATAGTAAGGTCATTGTCCCCAGGTTACAGATGAGAAAAGGGACTCACAGAAATTAAGAGCGTACATAAATTCCACGTGTGTAATCCCTGAGGCAGAGCTGGGATTTGAATCCCGGTAGTCTGGCTCCAGATGCTACCCCCTAATGACCACACCTCTCTGCCTCTGTAAGTGAGATGATGTCAGTAACAGGAAAACATACATGTGTTTTTGGAACGCAGTGCATTGCGTGCACTAAGAACAAGGGGGCAGAGCGTCATATAGTTCTGGCCCTTGAGGGTTTGTAGTCCAGAACACACACATGAAACCTAAATAGGAAAAATGCAGGGATTCGGGAAGCATCACAGGGTATGTTGGTGTGAGTGAGTCAGGAGAGGCCCGGTGGAGGACTGTGTTCATTCACGGGTCACGTTGGCCTTGGAGCCACCTCTGAGTTAAGGGATGTGAGTGTGTGTTTGTGTGTGTGAAGAGCTCCCCTTCCACCACTGCTAACAGACCCTGGTCACATCCCAGTCTGTTCAACCAGAGAGGCTCCGTTTTAGCTTGACGCAGTTCTCGCCAAGCTCAGCAAAGACTCATCTTGTCAGGACTTTCATTCTCAGACCTCTTGTTAATTTGATCTCTCCATGCACACCTCCATCTTTGACCAGCCCCCACCTGGGAGGGACCATGTTTGAAATTCCCATGGCTATTTTCTACAGCATTTTGAAACTCATCATGATTACTGGCTCTGTGTATATGTATCTTAGTAGTAAGAGTCCCCACCACACCTCAACTTTCATCAGTGTGGGAATGCCATCCACCTCTGCACGCCCAGACCCTGGCACTCAATTACTACCCAAACACTCAGTGATGGTGGCCAAACACCAGGGTTCTCATCACCCTCTATCACTCAGCCTTAGACCAGTCACAGGGCTTCTATGCCTTAGTTTCTCTATCCATCAGGTGCCTAGAAACAGGGTCTAGCACCTATTAGGTAGCCAACACATACTTTTAAATGATGGAATAAATGATTAAATCAATGGATTAAATAAATTCTTATCCATCTCTATTCGTTTATAGATGGCTTGAAGATCCAGTAAGCTTCTGTGATTGAAGGCCTACTTGAGAATTATAGCTGTGCAGTAAACATCAATTTTTAATTTTCAAAGAATGTAGTAGGCACCACCAAGATGCCCACCACTGTGGCTATCACAGTGGTCCAAAGTGACCTCCAGTGATCTCCATCTCCTGGTATTCACACTTTGTGAAGCAGGGATGGCCGTACAGCCAGTAGAATATTGCAGAAGTCACAGTGCATGATATCAAGAATAGGTTAAAAAATGTATAGGCCCTTCCACCTTGGGCTTTTGCATTGCTTCCTGTAGGGAAGACAGTCACTGTGTCAGGAGAAGACTCAGCTCTGCAGACAGGCCTGCATGAAGAGACAATGAGTCCTCCCCCCAACATCCAGTACAACTTGCTGGCTGTGTGAGTGAGACATTTTACATTGATTCCAGCCGCCATGAAGCCAGAAGAAGAAATAAAGGACACAGCCCTGCTGTGTGACCTTGAGAAAGCTGGGTCATACTTGCATTGGCCATGAGGCTGAGATAATCTATGTCATGACTTAAGAAAGAAAAAGCGCCCCCTTCTTCCCTGCCAATGGCAGCCCCACCCCAGGGCACTGGCATGGAAAACAAAATATGGCCTGGATTGCATTTCTCCTGGCTGTCTTCACTGGCACCCTTCTGCAGGGCACAGCCGGCCCTGAGAACAATTATATTGATTAATGGATGCCCAGATTTGACGCTCTATCCCCAAGCCCCAACAGCTCCCCATTCCACCCCCTCCTACACAGCTTCCATGTGAGGCGCCCAAGAGCTCCCAGACCCTGTGTAGTCCTGGAGGATGGTAGCGGTAGGCCCTACCCACTCCAGGAGCAGAGTAGCCTCTGGTGATGGAGCACACAGCCCCACACGCTGCATGGGACCCTGCCAGGCACGTGAGCCCTGGCTCAGAGGGGCAGCCTTTTTTTTAGTAGGTAATCAGCCCTGTTTGTGTTCCTCTCAGCCAAGCCCTACCCTTGTCTAAATGGTTCCTGTAATTAGTACCTCTCTAGTGCTAATTCCTTCCCTAACCACCTGTAATTATCATCCAGCTGACCTTTGTTCTCTTAATTGCTGATTGACTCCTGATCCCTGAATACCACTCTGCCTTCTCACTCTCCCCTCCCTTGACTCAAGGGCCTATTGTATACAGCACTGTGTTTGTTTTTTTCTAACCCTGGGGAGTCTTTGGAATCCCCACTTTTCTGCTATTTGAAACACCTCTTCCTGAAACAGTTCTCATTTGCAGGACACTGCTTCAAACTACTTTCTCCTGCTTAGCCCTGCTGGCTTCTTAGACATTTAGTTCCAAGGCTGGATACTATCCTCCTTTCCCAGCACATAAAATAGAGGCATAAAGTCATTCTGGAGATTCGCTTATTATTATGCAGCTAGACCACATTCCTAGGTGAATGCTACTTACTCTTGACACCCTGGCCTCTTGCTTCTCTGCTTCTCTCAGTTGGAGAACTCAAACTTGAACTGCCTCAATGATCCCAGCTTCCGACCAGTTCTCTCTTAACACTAGTCATGGCCACGCCCCTTCTCCTGCCACAAGATGCTATGTGAAAGTAGTAAACGGTCCCACTGGCTGACCAACCCCCATGTGTCAGGTGCCATTGTGAAGTCTTACAGGAAGGATCTCCTTACATCCCCCGCTCACTTCCATGGGACATCATAAATTCCTGACCTGCAGAAACTAGGAAAGAAAATAAATGTTGATGTCTTAAGCTACTAAGCCTTGGGGTAAGCTATCCCCTCTACACACTCAAAGTCTTTACTCCAGCTCCTGTCCCTTCTGTCTCTGCATTTTTAACTTTTTTCACTGTAATGGGTCAACATCCACGAGAATATAAATATGACTTAATCTCCCCCATTTTCAAAAAAAATGACCTTTTGACAAATGCCCCTCCCCGCAGTGTTCACCTATTGCCCTCCCATTTATAGGATAATTTCTCAGAAAAAGTGGTCTATGTTTTTTGCATCAATTTCTCCCCTCCATTTTCCAATCAGTCTTTTGTACCTCCCACAACTCTCATCAGGGTCACTGCTGGCTTCCATGTGGTCAATTCTCATTCCTCACCTTACTTAGAAGAATTTGATGACATGCCCCCCAACTGCCAGGCTTCTGGGACACCACTCTCTCCTACCCCAGTGGTCATTCTTGAATATCACTTGCTGGACTTTCCTCATCTCCTTCACTTAAAACTTAGTTCCCAGATTTCTGTTTCGATCTCTGCTGACTCCCTAGATCACCCCAAATCCTGTGGCGTCACATGCCACCCCGTATGCTGATGAGTACCAAGTTTTTGTCTTCAGCCCTGACCTCACCTACAGATTTCTAATTCACATATCCAGCATGTTACTTGGTGTCACTACCATCTGATGAATAGACAAACTGAATGAATGTGTCCACACCCGAACGTGCCCCCCTGTAGGAAGGCCTCCTTGAAGCCATTATTCTCTCCATCTTCCTCACTGCAGTTAGAGTGACTTTGCTGTTTGCCTTGTTATGGCTAAAAACTTTAAAGTCAGCTTTGACCCCTCTCCTTTTCTTCTGCCTCACATCCAATGATCCAGCAAGTCTTACTGACATTCCCTTCTGAGTATATTCGTAATCTGATTATTTTTCAGGTTGATCGATACTTTTGCCATCCTGGTCTAAGCAGTCCCCATTTTTACCTCTACTGAAATAGAGTCCTAACTGCTCTCCCGCCTTTCGTCCTGGCTGCTGCCGCACATAATTCAGACACCATCGCACATCTAGATCCCGTCACATCTTGCCACCCCTTGGTTCAAAACCCTTCAATAGTTCCATCTCACGTGGAGTGAATTCTGATGTTCTTGTCAAGACCTACCAAGTCCTACCTGATCTGGCTCCCCAATATTTCTCTGAGCTCATCTCTCATCACTCTCCCCTCTCCTCAGTCTGCTGGAGCCAAACTTGTTCCTTGAACTACCAAGCAAGTTTGGCCTCAGGTCCTTTAAATTCACCTTTCTCTCTGCCTGCATTAATCTCCCACCAAATGTCTGCATGGTTTTCTCTCTTGTTTCTTGCAGGCCACTGCTTGAATATGCCCTTACTCAGGCCTTCTTGGACCTCTGTGATGGACAGACTCTAAGGTAGCCCTCAGTGACGCCCACCTTCCAGTGTTCATGCCTTTGTGTAATCTTTCCTGTTGAGTGTGGGTGGGAACGGTGACAGGCTTCTAAGAAACAGATTATGGCAAAGGTGATGGGTTAGTACTCCCATGATTATGTCACATTATGTAAGACTCCGTCTGGCTATTGGACTCGCTCTAGAGACTTTCTTTCCTGCTGGCTTTGAAGAAATAAGCATCGATGTTAGGAAGCCCAGTGGTGAGGAGCTAAGAGCAGCTTCTCGGGAGTTAAAGCTGACCTCTGACCAACAGCCAGCAAGAAACCAGATGTCTCAGTTATACAGCAGCAAATAAATAAATTCTACCAACAACCCGAGTGATCTTAGAAGTGGATTATTATTCCTTAGTTGAGACTCTATATGGGAAGAACAAAGCTCAGCTGATATCTTGATTGCAACCTCACAAGTCCATAAACAAGGGACCCAGCTAAGCTGTGCCTAGATCTTTACCCATAGAATCTACAAGATAATAAATGTGTATTTTTTTAAGCCGTCAAGTTTGTGCTCATTTGTTATGTAGAAACAGATAACAAATGCAACCACCCTATGAAATCTTTGTCTCTAGCAGTTCTTTCCACTCCCCTCGTTTTATTTTCCTATGTAATATTTACCCCATCTGACATTTGCATTTTTTTTACTTGCATATTCGTGTACCTTCTATCTCCTCAACTAACATGTAAGATCTAAAAGGATTCACAGCTGAGTTTGCAACCGCTAGAAAGATTCCTGGGTCATAACAGAGGTTCAATAAATATTTCTAAATGAGTGAGTGAATGAATGAATGTTTCCTCATTTTAATAATAGCTACATTTTTATGTGTACTATAGCTCAGGGCTTCTGTGGTGAAGAACCCAGGTTTTTATTTTCTAATACATCAAAGACCAATTCTTTTGTAAAGCGCAATTGAAGCAAATTACTAGGAAAACGAAATAAAATGAAGCAGATTTTTAAATTATTATTGGATTCAATAGACATGAAAGTACAGTCAAATTGCTATAAAAATTTCTAAATGCTGCTTTCAATCTCTGCACTTATCTCACTGCAGATCTGTAACAGTCTTGAACCGATCCAGGGACAATTCTCTGGCTGCTACTTCTGTGCAATGAGCCTATGCTCTGGGCAGATCGTCTCAGATTCTTTTTTACCATTTCCATGTGCTTTCCCTCTTCATTTCAGTATGATCTGCCTCCAATAGCCTGCATGAGTGACACTCCTGGGATCAGTGGGATGCAGTTCCCTTGTATCAGAGCAGAGTAAACCATAATATAAAAATCTGTGATTTCAATTAGATTGAAGCTACCTTTTAGGGGAACTTCGCCTGAAGTTATACTCTTGCTAAGGTACTTCTTCTCCCCCATCCAGCTTCTTCCCTTTCATCTGGGAACACTTTGTTAATAAATTACTTGTGTGCAAATTCTCACCTCGGGGTCTGCAAGCCCTGTGACAGGCACTGTACTATTACACAATGATTATGATGATGGCTGGGGCTGGAGCAGTCAAACTGAGCCCAAGGAGGTCTAAGACATGTATTGAAGATGGTAGAGCAGTAACAAGATAGATGGAATCATTGTCCCTGACAAGTATGAGTTGCTCTCTATCAATCCTAGATGACTTATTTGTACGTGAGAGAGAAAAAAAATTTTATTTTATTTAAGAAATGGTTACTTGGGCTTTTCTGTAAATCACAGGCCTAAGATTCCACCACTAAGAAATGGCAGAGTACATATCTCAACCCAGGTATCATTCTAAAACCTCCTGATTTCTCCTATCCATTCTGCTACCACCCAGGAAACTCTGAGTGTTTCATAGTAATGCTTAGAAACCCGGCTGGGCTGGGCACTAGGAACATAGCTTGTCCTTGAGATAAAGACATGGCTGGGCCTTTTTCCATGTTGATTAGAGACAGAAGCAAATAACCAACTAAGCAATAAAATAACAACATCCACATCCAAATCCAGGGCTCTTCCCATGTTGCCAACCTAATAAGAAGCCCTGAGTCCAAAGGACTCACAAGTAAGCAGCAGAACTTAAATTAGAGGTCTAATTTCCTGATGTCCAACCCTGCATTCTTTCCATCATATTAGGCTGCTTCAATGGCATCTGAGCCAAATCGGATCATGGATGCTCTTATATCTTTTCCAAGGAAAACACAAAGAGATAATGAGCAGATTGGAAAGAAAGAAAGAAGACAAACATCAATGCCTGATTCCTAAAGGGCAAAGATTGTATTTTGTTCATTTGGTCATTCTCAAGTTCTCATATAGGATATAACATATATCTCCTCTGGGGAGGAGAAAAAGGAAAGGGGCTTAAAAAGTCGAAATAGAATCAATGACCCCAACCAACTTGTGTATAATGTCTGCCACTGTATGTGGGTGGCAAACAGTAGCTCTGATTAGGCTCTAAGCAATATACTTTATTGGGCCAGGAACCAAGACTAGGTTTTAATAAAACATCTATATTGGTTCGGCGCCTGTAACTCAGTGGCTAGGGTGCCAGCTACATACACTGGAGCTTGTGGGTTTGAATCCAGCCTGGGCCTGCCAAACAATGACAACTACAGCCAAAAAATAGCCCAGCATTGTGGCAGGTGCCTGTAGTCCCAGCTACTTGGGAGACTGAGGCAAGAGAATCGCTTAAGCCCAAGAGTTTGAGGTTGCCGTGAGCTGTGTCACCACAGCACTCTACCAAGGTTGACATAGTGAGGCTCTGTCTCAAAAGAAATAAATAAACAAATAAATAAATCATGTATATTGACATATTGATTTCTCTTGATCAGGCCTCTTGCTTGCAGACTGTTCTCCCATACAAGGCAATCCTTAGAGAATACCAGTCAACTCACACTTCTATTCCCTGGTAACTACTTGCCATATTAGCCATACAGACCTGGACAGTTAGGGTTACTTTCTACTGGATTTAACGTAAAATACATAGACAGCATGGCCCACTGATAGGAAAACAGAAAAGCAGGTTTAATGCCAACTTTCTTTGCTGTCTGAGCCACTCTTCATTGACCTCGGTAAAGGTATTTAACCTAGCTGTGACCCAATTTGCTTCATCTGCAGAATGGGAAATTAATAGTACATGCTCCATAGAGTTGTTGAGAAGATCCAATGATTTAATATTTGTAAATCACTTAGAACAGTGTCTGGTGTATAATCAGTATTGATAAGCATTAGCTGCCATCATCACCATCAATGTTTTGGTGCCTCAACCTTGTCATCATGTATCTACAGAGTTTTCTTTTTCAAGGAAGGAGAGATCAATTTCAGAGTCTTTCCCCATGGGTACTCACACCTATAAGCTAAAAATTGAGACACTATATGTTGAACACCCAGACTTCTGAAATGATGCAGGACTGTGCACATTTAAACATCTTACACATTTTACTGACACGTCAGATACGCTGGTACTTTTATTTGAAACTAAAATTGACAATTTACCTTTTCTATCCAATTTGCACAGCCCTTCTTCTTTAAGGTACGCCTTACTTCTCTGCCCCTTCTATCGTCATACTTCTTCTATTTCATCAATGTTTTATCCTTCCTGTGGAATTTGCCACAACGTTCTTTTACACTATTCTTCCAAATCGGCCTCCATAGTGTTAACTTCCGGTTCCTCCCTCCCTGCTCCCTGGGTCTAACTCATTCTTTAGGACTCAGCTGAAACAATAGTTCTTTAGGAAACCTTTTCTAACCCTCCAAATCTGTATTAATATGGCTGACTCTATAAGGTGTTCACCCGACAGGTAGACTCAACTTCTCTTTTTCCCAGAGCACCTCTCACTCAAAAGACTGACAAAGCCAGATAGATACTTTCTTTCCTGGCCTCTCTTTCCATTGGGGTGACCCAACTTTGGCACGTGAAATATATAGGGAAATCTCCTGGGGATATTTCATGGAAAGATTTCCTCCCTGATCAAAGCAAGGAACATGCAAAGAGAAACGTCACTGTGCCCCATATCTTGCCATTGAAAATGATCATGTGAAGATACTTGAGTCTGCAAAAAAACCATCATCTTTTGAGCATGAGGAGAAGACTTACACAGTGGTCAAGACATAGACCTATGGACCCACAGACCATAAAACTATTGCATCAACCCTGGATGTGCCTATAACACCTTCAAAACTTTCGTTAAGTAAACAGTAAATGCCCTATGGCTTACTCCACAATGAATTGATTTTTCTGTTACTTGCAGCAAGAATATGCCTAATTGACACCTACATAACAACATCACCTCATTTGCAGCCAAAGGCACAAGGTCAAAATTCTGATTTCCAGACCAAGCTGTATTTAACAAGCCATGTGTCCTGAGTTGGGCTGCATCTACTCACTCAATTAGCAGGACAATTACACTTAGAAAAGGCATCGTTTCTAAGGGAGACATGGTATGTTCTCTTCTCAGGTATTCCTATAACATCAACCTATATTTCTCATCATAACACCAACCCACTCTATAATTGCTGATTTCATTTTTGAATTCCTGACAAGACCGAGTTTCTGGAGGAAAAGGAAAAAAACACACATCTGATTCATCCTACACCCTCAAAACTTAGCAAAATGCCTGTGTGTAATAAAGCTAATAATACATATTTTAAAACTAATTTAAATTCAAGTGACAAACTACTTTTTGGTTGGACTTTGTCCTTATTTTTAGCTTAGGAAATATAGTTCCATATTTAGAATAAAGGTAAGGGCCTAGGGGTGGCTCATAAGGGGTGCCGCCAGTAGCATCTCTCCTGAGGGACAGAGAACACATTTTAGTGATGGCCCGGACCTGTGCAACTCTGGAGCAAAAGCTTGACTTCAGGTCTTCCTTGTAGCCCACCACTTCTCTTTCATTTATTCAATAAGAATGTTTTGAATGCTATTATATGCCAAGACTATGACTTCCATGCCCAATCTATTAGATTTTAAACCTCCCTGCCTTATCCCTGGAGAAGGAATGATATGATACCCTTGACTCCTCTTGGACATCCATTAGAGAATTCAATCTGTCAACTTTTTAATCATGTGATTCCTCTCCCAGAAATATCTGCATATCCAAAGAAGGCCAAGTAAAAGGACATTGTTAACTTAAACAATGGGTCACAAGTTCAAATGTCTACCAAAGCAGACATGAAGTGCAAATAAGTGCAATGCAATAGACAGTGATGGAAACTGGTTGATGGGAGGTTCCCATGCTCGGTTAAGTTCAGCCAAAGATTGGCAGGTAGGAAAAGGCCCCGTGTTGCTAAATCTTCTGACATTTCAAGAAAAGTAAAAATTCTATGTTTGGATTTGGGGGAAGTTTGGGGGGTTTTGTTATTGTTTCTGTGTTGTTTTTTGAGACACAGTGTGCCTCTGTCATCCTGGCTAGAGTGCTGTGGCATCATAGCTCACAGCAACCGCAAACTATTGGGTTCAAGCAATCCTCTTGATTCAGCCTCC
This sequence comes from Galagoides demidoff, assembly GCA_963574575.1. Lineage (NCBI taxonomy): Eukaryota > Metazoa > Chordata > Mammalia > Primates > Galagidae > Galagoides > Galagoides demidoff. The sequence continues at coordinate 4,258 of CAUYQV010057058.1, read as the reverse complement.
AGAATAGCTGTGACTACAGGAACCTGCCATAATGCCCAGATAATTTTTCTATTTTTATTAAAGACAGGATATCACTCTTGCTCAGGCTTGTCTTAAACTCCTGAAATCAAGCAATTCACTCACCTCAGTCTCCCAGAGTGCTAGGATTATAGGCATGAGCTACTACGCCAAGCAAAATTTTATATTTGGTATGAAACTCCTCAATAAAAAAAGGAACTCTTTAATAATAGGTGCTGGCAACAAATTCACATGTTTTTATGAATACCATATTAACCAGACAAAACAAACATATTCATAGGCTAGACATAATGTGCAGGCCACCATTGTGATATCTGACGTAAAGGAATGAATGGAGGCCTTCATGGTGATCCTGGAGTTTTGACTGTAGAGAGCTTGAGATAGGGTCAAGAATGAAACAATAGTATGGCAGAGAAGGACAAAAATGAGTAAATAAATAAATGAATGAATAACTTTGGGGCCAGGCAAGACCATTATGGTAAGGAAGGCAACTAGCCCTTGCAGAGCACTGTGTACACTGTGCTGATCCCTCAGTCAGAGTCTTGCCTTAATCTTCACATCACTCTCAAGGTGAGTGTAATCTTTCCATTTGACAGGTGTATCAGAAGAGGAGCTGGGACTACTACTCAGACCTTCTAACTTCCAGGTTGGGTTCTTTCCAACTCATACCACCAAGTCTGTAATTAACATATCTCCCTTTGTCCCCTCCATTCTTCCTGTTCTCATTCACTCCCTAACCCTACGTGAGGGGGTCTGTCCTCATAAGGTTTAAATTAAGATAAGTTTTCTCATCCAGGAAATGGGCATAGGGTTTTTGTGCCTGACAATCATATATACTCAGTAAATATTAGCTTCTTTCTTATTATAATTTCTTTTATTTTTCTTTAAGAAAAAAATTTAAATTTATTCCTTCCTACCCCTGATTCTATTCCTGAAAAAGAGTGTACTTTCTGAGTCTTCCCCACATGGAAATGGGTTATTGATAATGTTGTCAAGAGTCCCAACAGAAGAAAAGAAAGGGAAGAAGGAAGGTTATAAAGAAGAAAAGAAGGGTGGGAAAGAAAGAAAAAACAAAGGAAGGAAGAGAGAGAGGGAGGGAGGGATATAGAGAAGAAAAGAAGGAAGAAAGGTAGGAAGGAAGGAAGGAAAGAAAGAAAGAAAAGAAGAAAGGAAAGAAAAGAAAGAAGAAGAAAAGGGAGGGAGTCCATTTCCAAAGCAGAATGTAGCTTCCAGGAAAGAACCAAGATCCTATGCTCATTCCTCTCCCTAACAATCTGGGGTGTTATTCTAGAGGCAAGAAATTTACCCTGACTTAATAGGAGCAAGAAATAATGATTCTTTAAAACCTTGGTATACCTCTCTCTAAAAAAGTCCATTCTCATGCAGTAAGACCCAACTTAGTAAAAGAGTATCGAAAAATGATATGTTTTGCTTTAGAATTCCACTACATGATTATTTTAAAATTCACCACGGGGTCCCCCTAGTGTATTTAGGATACAATTTTATTTGCAAACTGAAATTCTAGAATCAGGATGAATCGATGAGATAAACGTTTTCAGTTTATAGATGAGGAGAAATGAGTTGAGAAAGCAGGGACTATCCTCTAGGTGGTAGAGCCAGTTGTAACAAATGCAGAAGAAATACATTTTTGGTTATTTTGTTGTTATGATAGAGAGATTGAGCTAGGGTTCTAGAATATTATGATGGGAAGAAACTTAACTATCAGCTAATAACAAAAGCAATGATAATAGCTTTCACTGAGTACTAACCACTGCCAGATACCATGTGCTGGATGCTGGAGACACAGCAGAGGACAACTCAGATGCAGGGTCTTCCCTTATGGAGTGCACAGTCTGTCTTCCCTTCACAGGTGCACAGACCCAGCAGAATGGATGATTTGCTTAAGACCACTCAGCCTATTACCAGGGGGTAGTAGAACTAATACCTAGGTTTCCAATTTTCTAGTCCTGAGTCTTTTGCACAATGCCGTGTTGTGCCATAGTCTGGGATATACTTACTAAGTTAAAGAAGAAATATAGGTATCTTCTTCCTCCTTTGCAACTCTGCTGGAAATCAAGGGACCCACCATGAAGGGACCTCCATCACTAGTCCCTTGAGGTGAGGATACTGGTTAAGTGAATACTGTTGCTGTCTGGATCTCAGTTCCTAAGTGACCACTCAGACAGAAATGACCCCTGACAGCTCAGTGGACCCCTTCCCTGAACACCCGAGATAAACATCTCCCTGTTGGCACTTCCAATTGCCCATTGGCACATTACTTTGCTTTATTCTTCCTTAGTAATTATCACAACAGATACTGACACACACAGTGACCTACTAATGTACTTAGTTTGTGTTATGGAAACACCTGCAAGCAGAACTCTACTCACCTTGTTTACTGTTATAATTTAGCAACTAAACAGTTCCTGGTTCATAGTAGGTGTTCTGTACATATTGAGGGATGAGTGAACGAAGGATGGTTCATGATTTCAGTCTTTGGATTTTTATTAGCTGCTATGACGAAGCCACCCTATTACCTGGTCGCTGATTTCCTGAGCAGCACCCTCCATTTGGGAGCCAGTATCAAATCCAGAGGTGGAAAGAGTTGGAGGGAATATTTTCTCAACAAAAATGTTCTCTGCCCATCAACTTTCCTGCTGTATCCAGCAAAGTGTTTCCATTTTGATATGATTGTGGGTTTTTTTTTTCAGACTACATCTGTAGAACTGAGAAGTGTTAGAGTGATTTCCATAATAGCAATTTTTTTTACACACTCTCGCCAGTTTACATGAAGTGACAGTGTTTATTGTGTAGAATACATACATTATGGCTCCAGAGTCATTTCTTGGATGTCACCCACTCTGCTTTGTTTCTGCTTGTTTCTCCAGCAGAATGATTCTCTCCGGAGAAAAACTAGGATTTTTAATAAAAGCGCAACACTGTAAAAACCATTTTTAAGGGAAAGTCATTTTTTATGAACTCTGCTAACTGCCAGACTGCTGAATACATTCCGTTTCCTTTTCAACGCTTTGTCCTTTCCTGGTGTAACTGCCTTGTGGGGACTCTGTTGTATTTGTCTTTGGATCCCACAGCCTAGCCTAGACCTAGTGGCTAGGAGATGCTTAATTCATGTTTGCAGAACAGGAGAAAACAAACATGTCTCCCTATTTTATACCTGGTTAAAGACAGCAGCTGCCCATATTTGCTGCCCTGGCTTAATCCCTTCAAGTTGGACAATCTATCCATTGTACCAGCATCACAGAAATCATCTGTCTTATTAAAATGTTCCCCCCTTTCAGCCATTCATTCACAAGGCCTATTAAAGCTACTGCCTACATGCAAAGCAAAAATTTGTATCTTTCAGTGATGTGAAATCACCTTTTAAATTAATTGTTTTCAGTAGAGGGGAGCCCACCCCTAGGGTCATATTTTGAAGAATTGTGGGAACATTTTTGATGGTTATAATGATTTGAGAGTGCAATATTGGCATTTATAAGGCAAGGATCAGGAATGCTAGATACCTTGAAAAGTGTGAGATAGGTAACTGAATTACGAGGTATCTACCCAGAACAAAAATCATTTTACCACAAAGACATTTGCACCAGAATGTTTATTGCAGCTCAGTTCATAATTGCCAAGTCATGGAAGCAACCCAGCATTCCTTGAATGGATCAACAAACTGTGGCATAAGTATACCATGGAATACCATTCAGCCATAAGAAAAGTTGAAGACTTTACATCTTTTAGGTTTACCCAGATAGAGATGAAACACATTCTTCTTAGTAAAGTATCTCAAGAATGGAAAAAAAAATAACCAATGTACTCAATAGAAATATGAAACCAATATATAAACATTTGCATGTCCACATGAACAATAAAACACAAATATAGTCTAGCAAGGGAGTGGGGTAGGGGAGGGGAGGGAAATTGGAGGGAGCCAGGAGGGAATTTGTCAGGAGCTCACCTAATGAACACAATATGAGGGCATTCAGCATGCTCCCCTGGGTGAAGGACTCAACTACAACTTGAACTTTACCATGGGTATGAGAACAACGTAACCTAAAAATGTGTACTCCCACGTTAATTTATTTTTTTATTTTTTATTTTTTTTTTAAATTTTTTTATTGAATGATAACTATGTACATTAATACACTTCTGGGGTACAGTGTGGGGTTTTCACATGCAATCTGAAATACTTCCATCAAACTGATCAACACAGCCTTCATGTCATTTTCTCAGT
>CAUYQV010057057.1:0-14359 GCA_963574575.1 Galagoides demidoff | reverse complement strand
CATCACAGCTCATAGCAACCTCCAATTCCTGGGCTTAACCGAGTCTCCTGCCTCTGCCTCTCAAGTAGCTGGGACCACAGGCACCCGCCACAATGCCCGGCCATTTTTTGGTTGCAGCCATCATTGTTGTTTGGCAGGCCCAGGTTGGGGATTTGAACCTGCCACCTTAGGTGTATGTGGCTCGCACCTTAGCCAATTGAGCCACAGGCACCAAGCCAGTCCTCCAATTTCTAATAGTTTTTTTGGCAATATTTGGTGTTCCTTGACTTACGAAGCATCTCCCCAATGTCTGCCTTCACGTTCACGTGTCTGTATCTAATTCTCACATTTTAAAAGAATATCAGTCATGTTTGGTTAGAGTCCACCCTCCCTAATCGCTTCTTTTAAAATGGATCACCTCTATAAATACTCTGTCACCAAATAAGGTCTCTTACTGAGCTGCTGGAGGTTAAGGCTCCAACCTGTAAGTTTTGGTTTGTTTTGTTTTTCTTGGTTGGGGGCAAAATTCAACCCATAATAATCTAAGATTCTTAACTCTATCATCAACACTAAATTTGAAATCTCATCTGAATATGATTTCTATCAGTTACAGGTCTGACTAGGACCGCGACTCATTCTGAAGCAACATTGCTCTCCCTCTGTTAACTTGTGAACCAGACTAGTTACCTGTTTTCAAAATATGGTGGTGTTATAGGCATACAATAGACACTCCTATTCCAACAGAGAAATTGGAAAACAGAGAAAGAGAGGGAGAGAAAGGGATAGATACCAAGTAATTCCAAAAATAAGCAGGGAAAAAAATATTAAATTTTAAGGCTTTTGAATGATTATCTTTTGCTTGTAGTATTATGGCTCTGGGGTTCACCAAGGAGGCAGCCAATCGTCAACCCCAGATTTGTGCTACCCCTCCTTCCTCTTGGCCCCCCTGGCCTGGAAGCTTGCCCTTTGGAGGCCAAGGTGGTGTGTCGCTCTCAGGAACTGTGGCTCTGGTCCTACAGTCATTTTTCCTCCCCTGCTGTCTTCATCTTCCTTCATTTCGTGTAATCCCAGTCTCTGTCAGTCTAGTCTGGCAATGTTTCCATTTGGATAAAATTCTCAAAAAGTGTGACCTCCCCTGCCATTCACAGTTGTCAACAACATCATGGCAGAGAGGCCTCCACCATCTTTCCCGAATAATTATATTTCTATTCCTGGATTCTACTGAGATGATTTGCTGGAGCGATGATCATGCACCTAAGCTCTAAGCCAATGATCATCTAGTCATCTAGTAGTATTCCTAGCCCTGTCAGAGCATGGTATATGAATAAGCTCATATAACCTAAATAATTTTGCTGTTTTTTTGTTTGTTTAGTCATTTACCTTTCAGTCTCTCTTCTCCCATTTTATAAGCAGCAAGGAAAAACCGCAACCTGCCTTCACCACTTTGCTTAGAAATTTTCTGACCTAAATATCCCAGTTCACTACTTACCATTTCTGTTTTCAATTGGTGACAACACAGTTCAATCAATTCCTATGTTGCTTTATAACCAGGTTCACCTTCCCTTCAGTGTTCAGTGATATGTTCCTTGCTTCTGTCTGAGACTTCACTAGAACCACCTGAAACATATTTCTGAAAACTTTATGCTCATGATAATATATTTATTCTCTGAAATATAGATGCTTTCTTTTAACTCTCCTTTTATCTTTCTGAGCCTTCTATAGAATCACCTCTAACATCCATATTTTTTAATTCTTTATTAAATCACAACTGTGTACGTTAATGCATTTATGAGATACAATGTGTTGATTTGATAAACACTGTGGAATGATTACATCTAACTGATTAACATAACCGTCTCCTTGCTTACTTATTTGTTGTAGTAAGACATTCATATTCTATTATTAATATTTTAGAAATATATCATTGCGTTATGCATATTAGGTTAGGTCCCCCCAAATACCCTCCCTCCCCTCTGCTCCCCTCTATTTCCTCTACCCTCCTATATTTACCATTCCTATGAATGTGTAGGTGATTATATACTAATTTCATAGTAGTATTGAATATAGTGGATTTTTTTTCCATTATGAGATACTTAACTAAGAATAATATGTTCCAGCTCCATCCAGGTAAACATAAAAGATGTGAAGTCTCCATCTTTTATGGCTGCATAGTATTCCATGATGTACATATACCACAATTTGTTAATCCATTCATGGGTCGATGGGTACTTGGGCTGTTTCCATGACTTAGCAATTATGAATTGGGCTGAGGTAAACATTCTGATGCAAATGTCTTTGTTGTAAAATTATTTTTCATCATCTGGATAAATACCTAGTACGGGTATTGGAGGATCAAATAGTAGGCCCACTTTTAGTTCCTTGAGTATTCTCCAAACTTCTTTCCAAAAAGGTCATATTAGCTTGCATTCCCACCAGCAGTGTAGAATTGATCCCTTCTCTCTGCATCCACACCAAAATCTCTATAGTTTGGGGATTTTTGTGATGTGGGCTGATCTTACTGGAGATAGATGTATCTCAAAGTGGTTTTGATCTGCATTTCTCTGATGATTAAAGATGAGCACTTTTTTATGTGTTTGTAGGCGAGGCACCTGTCTTCATCAGAGAAGATCCTGTTCAAGTCTCTTGCCCACATAGAAATGGGGTTATTTATTCTTTTCTTATTGATTAGTTTGAGTTCTCTGAAGATCTTCGTTATCAGATCTTTATTAGAAGCAAATATCTTTTCACATTCTGACGACTGTCTGTTTGCTTTATTTGCTATGCTCTTGGCTGTGCAGATTTTTAGTTTGATCAGATCCTAGTAAAATAACCCAATCTACAGATTTAATGCAATCACTATTAAAGCACCATCATCACACTTTAAAGAGCTTGAAAAAAATAGTGCTACATTTTGAATGGAATCCAAGAAAAAAAATCTCAAATAGAAAATACACTACTCGGAAATAAAAAAGAGATCAGGAGGTATCACGTTACCAAACTTCAGGCCATCATATAAATCTATATAATCAAAACAATCTAGGACTGGCATAAAAAGAGAGAGGTAGATTTATGGAACAGAATAGAGAACCAAGAGATGAACCTAGCCACTTATAGTCATTTGATCTTTGACAAACCTATCAAAAACATTCATTGGGGGAATAGACTCCCTATTTAACAAATGGTGCTGAGTGAACCATCTGGCGACCTGCAGAAGAAACTGGACCCTCATCTCTAGCCATTAACAAAGATTGATTCTCACTGGATAACAGATCTAAACTTAAAACATGAAACTATAAAAATATTAGAAGAGAGTGCAGGGAAAACACTTGAAGAAATTGGCCTGGGATAATTTTTTATGAGGAGGAACCCTCTGGCAAAGGAAGTAAAATCTATGTGTTTACTGACAGTCACTTTAGGGAAACCTGGGATTTTCCAAATCTCCCATCTCAAAACTCTCTCAGCCTCTACTCATTACCCAATTCCAAAACCACTTCCATATTTTTAGGTATTTGTTATAGAAGTGCCCTTATCCTCATTGAATCTGTGTTAGTTTTTCAGGGCTGTCTTGATAAAATATTGCCAATGGTGTGACTTAAGCAACAGAAATTGATTGTACCACAGTTCTAGAGGCCGAAAGTTCAAGATCAAGGTGTTGGAAGAGTTGGTTTCTCTTTAAAACCATGAAAAAGCATTTGTTCTATGGCTCCCATGCAGCTTTTGGTGGGTTTTTTGGGGGGAGATTTTTAGCATTTCCTGCCTTTAGAACATCTCCCCAGGCGCCTCTTTCTCCTATGTGATATTCTCCCTCTGTATATGTCAACGTCCAACTCCTTTGTTCATAAAGACGCTTGTGGTATTAGATAAGCATCCGCCCTAATGAGCTCAGTTTACCTGAATTATCTTGTTTTTAGCTAGATTAAAATTTAACTAGATTAAAATTCACAGGATCAAATTAAGTCAATTTTAAAAAGATTCTTTTTTCTATAAAGATATTTTATTTTATACATACTTCTGTATCATTAAATGTAATAGCAAACAGTCTCCAGGAACTAACAGAATTATGCTTTCAGCTCATGGTGAGATGACAGATAACTTGCTGCTCCTTTCTTTACCTGAAAAGAAAGATTACTTCAAGGAGAATTCTCCTATTCTTATTTATACTTATCTGTTTTGCAGACTTTCTACTTGTTTAATGCAATCATATCCTTTCATAAAAATTTTCTAATTAGCTGGGTGGCGCCTGTGGTTCAAGGAGTAGGGCGCTAGCCCCAGATACCAGAGGTGGCAGGTTCAAACCCGGGCCCAGCCAAGAACTGAAAAAAAAAAAAATTTCTAATTAGCTACATAATAAAATTTTGAAATTTTATTTTCAAGTTTTGCTGCATTGTTACTATTAATGCCCCTTTGATATTCTCCCTCTCTAGATGGATAGCTTTGCACTCTTTACCATCTTTATAAGTTCTTCCTCCTTCAGTTCACTACATACATTTCAATGTGGTCTGTCTTTTATTTTTATTATTTCCTTTTCAGCCATGTCATGTCCCCATATAATTTGTACCCAATAAACTGTTTGCTGAAATTGTGTTCTAAACCTCCATCTCTGTTTTGATTGCAAGGTTAGGCTCCAATAATTCAAAAGGCTGGCGAGATCTCTGCCACAGGACGACCTCAAATATATCATCGGTCACAAACCAAAATTCCGTATAACCACTCTTTCTCCTGACCTCACTTTTACTATTGCTGTCATCTAGCCAGACCTTAGGGTCATATGGATTTTTCTTTCTTTTTCCTTTACTTAGCAGCTATCAAAAATAAGATATTCTAATGAGCATAGTAGTTCATGTCTAAACATCATTTCTGCCCTCCATGAATAAACCGTGAGTGCAGGTGTCTGGGCCTCGTGGTTAGGGTATTTTAATATTCTCCTCACTCTTCTCTCTTCATGTGGCACTTTCCCCTATCAATGTTTCCAATCAGTGTCATCAAATCAATTTAATCAAATGTTACTGGAGAATTATCAAGATGTCTGTCATAGATCTAATTTCCTATTTTTTAGAAACCAATTCTATTGGGTGACAAGAGCATCCAAATAGGTGTAGCATTACCTCCAAGAACCCATATAGAAACATGCGTACTTAGATAATGAACTCAGTAAATTCAGAATTTCTCCCTGGAGATTCAGAGTAAATAACGTGGGAGAGCTGGAGATGGAAGGTAAGTGGGAGTTTGGCTGGTAGATGAACACATTCCAAGCACTGGATAACTCAAGTGCAAATATATTGTAGCATCCAAGTAAGTGGAAATATTGTGAACAGCAGGTGGCTGTCAATGCTAAAAGGAAATCAGAGCCTGGATTGGAAATTATCACAAGTTACCTGATAGTTTGATGGAAATTAATGTTGTAACAGAAGGAGATGAATAGAATGAGATCAGAAAGTATAAAAATTAATTCCACACATTCCAAAAGGGGACTTTTAGTTTCAACTCTGACATGTAAAGAGATTGAAGGTTATTAGTCCTATCCAACATTACAATTAAAACAAAAACCTTGAACTTAAAATTAATAACTTGTTAGAGCAATCAGAGAATTGTGTTCATAGAACATTACCCCCGAATCTGGGGGTAATGAGAAATATTGCAAGAATGGAAAACCAGGCACCATGTCTACTCACTATTAAATTAGAACTAACCAATCTACACCCATGTACACATATTGTAGTTAAACTGTATAGAAAGCAAGTAGGTGGGACAGGAGAGGGAGGGGTAAATTTATACCTTATGGGTATAATGTCACCTTATGGATTATGGATAGACTTATAACTTTGGCTCAAACTATACAAAATAATTCACTTACCCCCAAATATATGTATTTTCATAATATTCTGAAATAAAAAGTAAATAAAATGAAATAAAATTCTCAATACAAAGAAAAAAATAATCCCAAAAAGCAAAAAGGAAAGAAAAAGTAATGCTTTTATTAAAAAAAAAAAACTAGGAAAATACATTATAAAAAAAGAATTAGTGAATGGTGTCAAATTCTTCAAAGAATTCAAATAAGATAGGAAATTAAACATATTCTACTGTGTTCTGTTATTTTTGAAGTCATTAGTTACCCTGGTACCCTTGCTATAGTTGTTTCAATGGCATAATGGGAAGCTCAATGGATTGTTCTCTGTCAACAATAAATTGTGTATAAGAAAATAGGACTAAAGAGTTTTTGGAGTCTTCTATGATGGTAAGAAAACAGTTCCATAGGAATTAGCAGGATTGGAATTGTGAGTGTAGGTGTAAATTTTTTTCTGAGCAAGCATAACATATAACTTACATTGACGTTACACTGGTTTAAAAAGAAACAATGATAGTTAAAAATAAAAAAGATACTGGAGGCTGTTTACTACAAATTCTTAAAGTTTACCATTAGATTATTCTTGAATCTTTTATCATAGATCTTTCCACTCAAAAATATTTAGTGTCTCTCATTATAAACATAATAAAATTACCCCCCCCAAATTTTGTGATTATTTATTTTAGAAGCCAACTTGGCCAGGCCAAGCAACCTACATATTTGGTCAAACATCAATCTAGAGGCAACCATGAAGGGTTAGGGTAATTTTTAGAGGAGATTAACATTTAAATTGGTAAATTGAGTAAAGCAGATTACCTTATGTAATGTGAATGGAATAGTCTATTGAAAGCTTTAGATGTGAAAAGACTAAAGTCCCAGGAGAAAGATGGAATTCTATTTCCCAACTGCCTTTGGATTAAAGGTGCAACACTGACACTGCCTTAGGTCTGCAGCCTCCATAATCACATGAGCCAATTCCTTAAATCAAATAAGTTTTCCCCTCTGGCTTTCTTTTTACATCCATGCTTGCACACTTATGCACACACCCCATTCATTCTAGTTCTCTGGAGGAAACTCTCTCATACACGACTTTTCATGACTTATAGATAAACATTTTCATATGCATGCCTCTGATTTTCCCAAAAATGTATTACTTATCTTTCCCAGGCACACTCAATCATAGAAATGCTGGTTCCACTAACTCTTTTTCTCTAGTACTTTCCAAGACTAGTTCTCTATATTCTTGACATTTCTCAAGACTCATCAAAAATATCATTTATCTCTTAGCTTTTAATGATTCATCTAAAACAATTATATTTTTTAAGTAGTATACAATATTATGGTCCTATATAATACCTTTAACATATTAACATATTTTGTAATCTTTAACAAATATTTTACTTTTTTTTGAACCTTGATGGTTTGGATAACTTCTGCCAAAGCAATCCTGACTTCAGAAATCTTGGTGACTTGATTATTAGGTTCTTTGAAACTATTATCATGAGTCATCTATGGTTCCCCTCATTCAGGTCTGAAGATGAAGGAACAGCACCTACGGTAAATATCTTGATCTTACAAAAGAAGTAAATACAATGATTCCAACCATACTATGACTTCATAAGCTTCTACTCATAAGAAGTACACATCGCATCCACTCATTTCTTTGGCCAAAGTGAGAAATGACCAATTCTTTATGAAACCTTACTCATCTAGTATCTCTGGTATATATATGTTTTAATATGATATATTATAAGTATACATCTATTTTTTCCTTTTAGGTAACCTGAATGGGATTCATGTAGTACATTAGAAATGTATTTATGCCTATTGATAATCATAGATGATAACTTGAAATAAAAAGCAATTTGTGAAAATTTAATGCATGTTCTTTTGTATCATGAAGCCCAATGGCAGAAATTAAGAAAATCTCCAAAAAAAAAAAAAAATTAGAAAGAAAACATGAAAGTCACTGGGTATATAGGTTTCTGGTGGTGACTGTAGCAAATTACCACGGGCATAGTGGCTTAAAGAAACAGAAGTATCTTCTTTCATGGTTCAGAAGTCTGAGATTATCCCTGGCTGGGAATCCCCATGTTGGCAGGCAGTGCTTCTTCCTCGGAAAGGTACAGGAGAGAATTTCTTGTCTTTTCCAGGTATGGGTGTCCGCTGACATCCCTTACCTTCTGGTTGGTGTCAGTCCAATTTTCAAGGCCAGCATTTTCAAATCTCTGTCTTCATATCGCCTTTTCCTTGGTATGTATCATATTTGCATGTCTCTTCTTCTTACTAGGAAACTTGATTGTATTTAGAACTCACTTGGATAAGCCAAGTTAATTACTCCATCTCAAGCTCTATATTAATATCCTAGTTACATCTAAACAGAAACCTCCCCTTCCCCTTCTATTTACTTAGCCACGTGAGGTAGTGTTCATGGTTTTCAGGGATAAAGATATGACTAGATTTGGGGGACATTTGTGTCACATCACAGCTCACAGCAAACTCAAACTCCTGGGCTTAAGCAATTCTCTTGCCTCAGCCTCCCGAGCAGCTGGGACTACAGGCACCCACCTCAACACCCAGCCATTTGTTGTTGTTATTGTTGTTTTAGCTGGCCTGGGCCAGGTTCGAACACACCAGCATCAGTATATGTAGTGGCACCGCCTGGGAGGACATTTTTTTTTCAGCCTACCACATTGGGTGTATTGCTTTTACTTATTTTGGTGGACCTATTGTTAGTGTGTGTTCTCTTTCTCTTTCTCATTGTTTCTTTTTTGCTCAAGCAACTTTCTCTTCTCTTTGTCCATATGTGGAGCAAGAATGAAAACATGTACTTCATTACATATGGTTTAAGTTACATGCAGGGACTACTTCTGAATTAAAAATTTAAATTTTTAGAATTGAAGATATTATTGTCTGAGAATTTCTTAAGAGTTTATTCTTGGCCCGATCAACTATGATCAAGTGCTTATTTTCCAATTTGACTGCTGGACATCTTCCCTTAGAAAAGATCAACCCTGGTTCGGTACTCCTGGCACAGTGGTTATGGCACCAGGCACATACTGCAAGGCTGATGGTTTCAGACCCAGCCTGGACCAGCTAAACAACAATGACAAATGCAACAAAAAAATAGCTGAGAGTTGTGGCAGGCACCTGTAGTCCCAGTTGCTTGGGAGGCTGAGGCAAGAGAATTGCTTAAGCCCAAGAGTTTGAGGTTGCTGTGAGCTGTGATGCCAAAGCAATCTAGCAAGGGTGATAGTGAGACTCTGTCTTGAAAAAAAAAAAAAAAAACAGAAAAAGAAAATAAAAGATCAACCCTACACAAAAAGTAAATCGCTACAAGTTTGGTAACTATCCCAAAAAGCATCTATTCTGTTTGCGTTGAATGTCAGTGATCTAGAGACAAATATTGCCACATCCAGTGAATCTTGAAGTAACATCAATATTTATTTTCTAATACTTCATTTTTCAGTTTTTCTTAATTTTTCCTTAGGTCAATACATTAATGTAAGAGGAATTACTAAGAAAACTTTGTAATACTTTCATCTCCGATGGATCACATATTGTCACTCTGGATTTTGTTTCTAAAAGTAAGATGATAAACTGACAAACTCAGCTCTTCCTGGAAAATAAAGCATTTTGACTGGTGTCAAGGGTAGAAAAGAGTGGACATTGAATTGTTTTCTTAGGTCTTGCAAAAGAACTGATTCATCAATATATGATGGTCTATGTATTGATTTATACCAATACCAAGGAAATGTGTTGGCACACTGCAGCACTGAAAAAATAAGCTCAGTGATAGCTGCATTTGGGTGCTTTAATACTGTCGAATTTTACATATCACAGAGAAGCCTACTTTAAATTTTCACCATGTACATCTCTTTTCTGGTAGAAGAATTCCTTTGTAGTTCAGAGACATTTTCGCCAAGTTTTCTTAAAAATAATAGCACCGTATCTTTGTATACTGTTTTCAAAGAACTTTTCTTCATATGATCTTTTATTTTGTATTTTCAAATTATCTTTGTGAGATGAATAGGAGAGTTGTTATCATTATAGATGAAAGGAATGGAGGCTTATGGACATTAATAGTCTGTTGAGTGGCATAGACTGAGAACTGACTTTACCTGAGAAAGACATTTTTGTGTCTTTGCATGGAAGCACGACTGAAATGTCCTAGTAGGAAGGCTCACTAGGGTGTCGAGAGTGGGCTCACACTGTCTGGAAATAGGCTACTGAGACCTGAGATCCCAATGACAACTCAAGGGCAACCCCTCCTACCCGTGGGAGCACTGACTGTCCATGAAACCACGTCTCAAGTGATTTTTTTATGTAAGGAATATACATACTTCATAAAAAATATAAAAGCTCTTCTGATAAAGACTTTTTTGTGGTAAAAAACTTTTTAATATGATTGACCCCTAACCGTATTCCTATGTACAAACTATAATTTTGTTCCATATAAGCACAGTGCTATATTCTGATCTGCAGAACTTCTTCAACTTGCGTAACTGAAACTTTATACTCATTCAACAGCAACTTCCCATTTCCCCAGCCTCTGGCACCTACCATACTACTTTCTGCTTATGATAAGTCTTATTATTTTCCTTAACTGATGTAAGTAAAATCATGTAACATTTGTCCTTCTGTGACTGGTTATTTCACTTTGCATAACATCTTCATAATTCTTACTTTGTCCCACATGATAGAATCCCCTTCTTTTTTTATCAAAAGTTATACAGTAAAACCTACATCGTTGTCCATCTCCCTACATTGACCATCTCCTTAAGTTGACCTAATTTTCATAGATTGGACGTGCACCCACAGGTATGCATCAGAACAGTAGGCTGTTGGTTGACCAGTTCTATATGTTGACCAGTTACAGTCCCTCAAGTGGTCGACTTACAGTGGTTCTATTGTATATCTTTACACATATATAATACATATTTTTTACCCATTCATCCACTAACAGACTTTTGGTTTATTTCTATACCTTAAATCCTAGCAATGATGCTAAAATGAACCTGGGAGTTCAAGATATTTTAATACTTTCCAAACATTAATACATTTGGAAAAATACCCGGAAGTAAGATTGCTGAATCATATGATAATTTCATTTATAATTTTTAGAGGAAACTCTATATTGTTTTCCTAGTGGATCTTCCATTTTGTATTGCCACCAACTGTGCACAAGGGTTCCAGTTTCTCCAACTGTCTACCCTGGTTAACTTTTGCTTTTGATAATGTCCATCCTAATAGGTGATAAAACATCTCATTGTTGTTTTAGTTTTTGTTTAGTAATGTTAAGCATTTTTTGATATACTTGTATGCATTCGTTGGATAAATGTCTATTCAAATCTCTGGATAACTTGTAATTATGTTATTATCATTATTATTATTATTTTGCTATATAGTTATAGGAGTTTTTTGAAATATATTTTGTGTATTAACTCCTGGTTAGATACAGGATTGACAAATTTATTTATCATTCTATAGATGATCCATTACTTTGCTGATTGTTTCCTTGGCTGTGACAAATCTCTTAGTTTGTTATATTCCCACTTAACAATTTTTCCTTTCATTACCTTTGCTTCTGGAATCATATCCAAGATATCAATGCCAAGAACAATTTCATGGTTCTTCATATATATTTTATTCTAGGAGTTTTAAAATTTCAGGTTTTACACTAAAGTGAGTAATACATGTTG
Source organism: Galagoides demidoff (assembly GCA_963574575.1). NCBI lineage: Eukaryota > Metazoa > Chordata > Mammalia > Primates > Galagidae > Galagoides > Galagoides demidoff. The sequence continues at coordinate 2,833 of CAUYQV010057057.1, read as the reverse complement.
AGTGATTTTTGTGTAAGACAAAGTTAAAATTTCATTCTTTCACACATGGATATACAGTCTTCCTAGTACCAACTGGTTGAAGAACATATCTTTCTCTGTTGTATATTCTTGGCAACATTGCCACAGATCAGTTTACTTTATAAATTGGGTTTAGGGTTTATTACTGTGCTCTCTGTTCTATTCTATTGCTCTGTAGGCCTGTCTTTACACTGGTAGCATATGGTTTTAAATACTATAACTTAGTCACTTGTTTTGAAATCAAGAAGACTGAGGCCTCCAGCTTTGTTCTTTCTTAAGATTGTTTTGTCTATTTAGGGTATTTGTGCTTTCCATATGAATTTAACTACTCTTTGTTTTTATAAAAATACTATTAGGATTTTGAAAGGACCTGCATTCTCTTGGGGGATAACTTTGTGGCACAGGAATTGAGCAAGTGCAAGAAGAGGGTTTCTTATGGAGAAGTTGGAATATCGAGACTGACTAGTAGAGGTCCTTGGGGGTCAAAGAAAATAAAGCAGCTGGAGTCGCTTGTGTGAGATGAATCAAATACAGTGCTTGATAAGGTTTTCCTGCCTCAGAAACAAAATATAAGTTTGATCTTTCATATTTTAAAAATATCTATTTGTGGTACATGTAGTCCTGCAGTAAATAATCTTTGTCGTTTAAAGAAAGTGACAAGTAGATTTTTAAATAAAAACACTCTGTAAATACAGAACAAGGCAGACATGCAATGTGAGAAAGGATCTGTCTTCGGGGAAGGTTTATTTTTGAAAGATTGATAATTTTCCTGCAAATGCAATATGAGGTTCTAAAAGGCAAATTGTAGAACAACAATCCAAAACCCACTCAAACATGTATCCTATATATAATATGAATTTATTATAATGCATGAATCTTTATGTCCCAAAGAAAACATAATGTAAAAAATTTCAAAATCACATAGACAACTTCAAAAGTTTTCCCTACACAATTTCGGTAGTATAACACTGGTGACCCACCCCCCTGCAGACACAGAGATGTATCATTGAGCCTGTACATCTTTCTTAGTTAAATCAATGCATGGAGTTCTTTCTGAAACTCAAATTTACCTCTTTAAGCCATTTAAAAAGATACTTTCTGGCACAATACAAATGGTATTTCATGCAGATGTGTTAGGAGAGTCATTCTTATTTCTTTATTATATGTGTAACCTTTATTTTCACATTCAGTGACACTGACTCTCTGATTCCTCCACAAATGGAATACAGATGAAAGGTAACAGATCACAAATCATCCTCCTCTGTGTTAACTCAGTCGATGATGCAGGTTTGATGTGGAAAATGGCAGGTCCAATAAATGTGAACACTGGGCACCCACCACTCATCCAGGCATAATACAGATATAATGCTTTCTCCAGTACTTAAAACCAATCTATCCCACTTTTTTTTTTTAATTTGTGTACTGAATAGTTTTAGGTAAGACGTAGTCTTCAACCAAACTCATCTGCTTTAAGAACAGCTCCTTGTTTTCCTAGTGATTCAACATATTTATTGAGTACAATCTATGTGGCGGAGGCTATTTTAGGTGTTTGGGAATCATCACTAAAGCAAAATAACACAAATCCCTGCTTCACAGAACTTACGTTCTGACACTTTCTCCACAACACAACTTATATTGGTACTTTTTTTGTTACCAGGTAAACCTACTTTCCGCATGTCTCTTTGTAGAGTTGCAGGAGGCTGGAGACAGAGCTTAATGAAGAGTGAAATATATGGGTATGCCTGGGTGTTACAAAAGGCCATGGATTTAAGAATTTTTCTGAATATTATCTCTTTTAATCCTCACAGCAGTTGTATTTCTCAGTAAGGATGTCTGTATTCAAGATGACTGCACAGCTTGTATTAGATATAACCAAGTTAGGGGCCTTGCTTTCCTATTTAAATTTGGTTTCTTCAGATGGAAAGACATGCTGTGACTGTCTGTAGCACAATTCATTTCCGTAGAACACAAATGAGCATCTCAAAGATATTGATCTACTTTTATATATCAATTTAAAATACTCTGTCTTACCCATAGCCTATGGGACCAGCAACAAAAACATAAATATCCCATTACTCCCCCACAACAAATAAAAATTCTCCTTTATCATGACAAGATTCTTCTCCTCACCTCTCTCTGAAATATAGGCTTCCTCTTTAGTAGAGCAAAACATTCTCTGTAGGTCTCTTTCTAACAATGGTCTGATTTCCCCTCTCAGAAAGGCTACCTTCTTTATGTATTGTATCTTTTTTCTTTAAAAAAAATTTTCTGTTTATTTATATTTCAGATTAATGTGAGGGTACAGACAACTAGGTTATAATATTTGTTTTTGTTAGGTAGAATCCCTCTTACAGTTGTTATGCATTGTATCTTGACATAACATTATGTGCATGTGTGTACACATATATGTGTGTGCTTGTGTGCTGTCTATTGTACACAAAATTCTATTTTTTCCAACAGTTATCATAAATACAACTAAAGTTGACCTTGCATTGGTTTTCGCTATTGGCTTTTAAACTCTTTGATGAAACACAGTGTGATCTGCAGTTAGGATACTGACTTGCATGGACCTGGGCATCATATGTGTATAATGGGAGAGCAAAGCCAGAGGAATGTAGAAGAGTCATCAATCTGCAAAATGTGTCTAAACCTTTGAAGGAGAGAGGGAAGTAAGGTCTTTTTTTTTTTTTTTTTTGAGACGGAGCCTCAAGCTATCCCCCTGGGTAGAGTGCCATGGCATCACAGCTCATAGCAACCTCCAACTCCTGGGCTCAAGCGAGTCTCCTGCCTCAGCCTCCCAAGTAGCTGGGACCAC
>CAUYQV010057056.1:0-34989 GCA_963574575.1 Galagoides demidoff | reverse complement strand
CATGTGTGTAATCATGTACTTTTTGTCCTTCTCTGGCTTAATTCACTCAGCATGACGTCCTCAAGGATCATCCGTGTTGTAGCATGGGTCAAAGTTTCCTTCCTTTTATGGGTGAATAATATTCCATTTTATGTACCCATCACCTTTTTTTTCTTTTTTTTGCCATTTTTGGCTGGGTCTGGGTTTGAATCTGCCATCTCCGGTATATGGGGCCGGCGCGCTACTCCTTTGAGCCACAGGAACTGCCCTTCCCATCACCTTTTGTTATCCATTCATAGACACAAAAAGCATTATTAACTCATAGGATATACAAGAAAAGGTTAAAGATCAGATCTGGCCCATAGCAGTTTGCTAACCCTACTCTGAAACTATAATAAAAAAGCAAATAACATGAACAAGAAGTTCTAAAATTTTCTCAGTTTATGACACTTGAATTGTTTCACAGCATCCCTAAGCCAAAAGAAATACCAAATTATTCTAAGTGTTTAGGTCCAAACAACATCATATGTAGTTCAATCATAACACCTTAACTTGTTAAGTTAAGCACTCAAACATCAGAGTCAGACTGGAAGCTTCATACCTCATTTCTGGCTTCATGCTAATTTTTATATGATACTTTTTAAAAATTATGTATATATGTATTTGAAATTGGGTCTCATTCTGTCACCCAGGCTATAGTACAGTAGCACTAATATAATTCACTGCAACTTTGACCTCCCAGGCTCAAGTAATCTTCCTGCTTTAGCATCCTCTAGCTAAGACTACAGGTGTGCACCACCATACCCATTTATGGAGACGAGATCTCACTATTTGTACTTGCTGGTCTCCAACTTCTGACCTCAAGCGATCTTCCCACCTCAGCCTCCCAGAGTGCTGGGATTATAGGCATGAGATGCCTTGCCCTGCCAATGTGCTTTTAAAGATAGAACCCACCAAAAATTCGTCTTTGCAAAAGTATGATCAATGAAAGCAATGTGTATGATTTAATGTTGAAACTAGAAACAAATCCAAGCTGGTAGTTCACATAGTGTCCAAAAGATGTCACTGTGTTTCCCTCATAAATTCAAGATATTTCTCAGGGCCCCACAAGTTTGCTGAAAAGCCCCAGGGCTCCTTGGCGTGCTGTTTGGGAACCAGATATAGGCCCATCCAGAGATTAGGATAGAGTGAGGAAGCAGGGTTGAAAAATATCCCTGACAACAGAAAGGAGTGTATGCTCGGACTGACACAGACACTGAGAGCTACAAATTCCAGAGAAGAGAGAAGCCTAGAACCTCCAAAGTCAGGGACAGCTGCAGGAGGGTGTAAGAATTAGGTGGTCCTTGGAGACAAAGTAAGACATACCCACAAAAGCGGAAGGAAGAGGACATTCCAACACAGGAAACAGACCATGTGTACTTAGGAGGGCACAGAGCAGGGGCTGTGGCACACAGTGTGTACAGCCAGACTGAGGAGACTACTGGAGGGTTTAGAGGAAGGGTGATGTATTTAAAGATGTGTTTAGAAAACTTAACCCAGCAGTTATTTGGGAGACAACCTAAAGAAATAAGTTGCAATAATGAGACTTGCAAGCAAAAACTAATCCTGGTTAGGACATGTGCTGATGGAGACCTACACTGACACTGTTGGGAGAAGAAACAAAAAAGAGATTCAAGAACCTTACAGGAACCTTATTTGAGTGGAGAGTAAGACTGGAGAATAACCAAGGCTCTAGGCCAGGTAACTAGGAAAAATGATATGATATTATTCACAGAGAGAAAGACGAGCTGAGCTGGCCTTGGGAGATAGGTATTACGAGTTTGGCTTCTCCTTTCAGGAAACAAAGGGTCACTCAGACAAAAAGATCCAACCGGTGGTTGCATACACAGGCCCAGCAGATTTTCAGGCCATCTGTGCAGAGTGGAGAGTTGATCATGAGGGTCAATTGGCAGAGGCCTGATCCCCAGGGGATGCCCACATTTAGGGATGGAAAGGAGAAAGCTAAGCCGGGGCAGCAGACACCCTGAAGGAGAGCTAAGCAAGTTTAGAGTGTGGCAACAAAGGGGTAAGAGGGAGTAAGAAGCCTCACGGAGTTGTTAATAAAGCAATTCTTTAAAATCCCCATATTGTTAAGTAAACATGTAAAACATCTAATAATCTGGTGAGGAAAAGCTGACATAGTACATAAGGGGGAGGCAGTCACTGCTTCCAGGTACTTAAAGGGTTTTATAGCTGAGGAGCAGGCCCTCCTCTTTTGAATCTTTAATCCTTCATGCCCATGTTTTCTCCATCCCCTTCCCTTGCACTCATCCTTTCTCTTGAAATCTCTTTCTGGTTTCTTGTGTTCCCGGAATGCCAGTCCACACCTGCTGCCTTATTTTGTCACCACCAGATCTGTCCTGAGCCTCTTAGCAGCCAACTCCCTCCGCACTGCCTGGTATGGACATAAATGTTCACGGGCCTTAGGAATCAAATTAGGGTCTTTCCTCAGTCCTCCTCCCTGACCTCTCTTGCAGGCCACGGTGCACTTTCATCCAGACATACTCTTCCGCACCTTCCCTACATGCTCACCTTCAAGGTCCCACCCAGGTCACTCTCTCCCTCCCCTACTCGCTCTTTCTGTGTCACAGCATTTATTTTAATCTTTCTTAAGTTGGTGGTTAACATGTCAGTCTCTTGGGTCCCAGATTACAAACTCCTTGGAGATGAGAGGGCTTTTCAGTCACCTTCACTTCCCCACAGACTCTGGGGGAGCGCTTTGTATCTGGTACACACTTATAAATGGTCTTTGAATAAATGATACCCTTTTACTGCACATGAGATGACAGAATTTGTCCTGGAAGAGATATAATATTTTTGCATAGAACAGTAAAGGATTTTTCAGAAATATTATCTGTATTCATGCACTACACTCATGTTTGAGCTTCACATCCTGTAAGGAGGAAAGAGGAGCATCATATCCTCATTGGGCAGCTCAGGAAACCACAATTTAGAAAGGTTAAAACTTTGCACAACATCACAGAGCAACAAATTAGAGGGGCAACAACTGGAACCCAGATCTCCTAATTCATAGTCTAGAACTCTTCTCCTGCACACTCTGCCTCTGCAGGAATTGTGTAATAAGCCTCATTTGGTTATGGTAAGCTGTGCTTTAAATATTTCTTCTTTCTTTATTTGTATCTAGTATGTTATTAGCGTTTCCACCTGTTACATTAAAGTCTAACTCTGATTTTAGGTTCTCAAGGACAAGGATACACACACACAATTAGGCAGTAACTATAAAGTGGGTTTTCTAAGGTGTTTCTAAAAAATTTAAGCTGCAGTTTATTTAAGCACAAACCCCAAATACCCTCTACAGATGTCATTCTGCCTTCCAGTTAATGCTCGAAAATGCTGATACTAGGAAATCAGTGTGTGATGGCTTCCACAGGCCCCTCTAGATCTACTTTCCATCTTTTCCACCCTGACCTCTTCCCAGTAGAGCAATATGGACTTTTTCCCACAGTCCCCTGGCCATATGGTTTCCACCTGGGTTCACTCAATGGGCTCTAACAGGAGATTGGGAGAAGTGAGGAGAAGGAAGTTTGGCTGTTTCTTCCCCTGACTCCCTCTCTGAAAAGTTGCCTGAGGCTGGTTGTGACTCACAAGTTTGTGGCTCGTACCAGGGATTCCTCTTCATACCGCTCTCTCTGACCCTTTACAGGCATATTCAGACTTGGGGCAGTAACTAGAGTAAATCTCCCCAGAATGTGGCCATTAATTCTTTAATACCCCTACCATCAAGGAGGGGTTTGATACTCCCTCCCCTTGAAAGCAGGTGGTCTCTATGCTACCATGAACAATAAAATATGGCAGAAGTGATGCTGTTCCAGGTTCCAGACCCAAGCCTTAGGAGACTGGTACCTTCTACTTCTTGCCTCTTGGAACACATAATTTTCATGCCCTTAGTATTCAGCCAGCACAGAAAGTCCAACAACCTGAGGTTGTAATGCTGTGAAGAAGCCCAGGCTAGCCCTGTGGAAAGGCTGTGTGGAAGGAGACAAATAGGGAGAGACAGAAATATTAGAATATCAGAAATATTATCTGTATTCATGCGCTACACTCATGTTTGATCTTCATATCCTGTAAGGAGGAAAGAGGAACATCATATCCTCATTGGGCAGCTCAGGAAACCACAATTTAGAAAGGTTAAAACTTTGCACAACATCACAACCAGCCCCAAGCTGTTCAGTCTCCAGCCAGTGAGGCTCCACATATCAGAGCAGAGATGAGCTGCCATCCCCACTGTGTCCCATCCAAATTCCTGTGTAAGAGAGCTGTAAATAAACTAATAATCAATTGTTTTAAGGCACTAAGTTGGGGACAGTTTATTAAATAGCAATAGATGACTGAGACACCACACTCTTTTTAACTAGTCCACTTATTAGCCTTCCCTCCCCCAGTTTGTGTGCACTTTGTTCCTTCCAGGGCCCTAACTGACAGACATGCATGACAGTCATTAGGGTTGATAATCACAGTCTAGACTTCTCTTCTTCCAAGAAAATGGTAGGACTGCACTTCCCCCTGAGCACAGCTGTGGCCTGGTGACTTGTTTTGCTTTAGACGATGAAATGTGAACAAAAATGACATGTGTCACTTCCAGACAAAAGCTTGAAGATGTAGAAGAGGATATTCGCTATGTTTCTTCCCTCTGACATTACGACCCCTGATATTAATTCCAGATGGTGACAGTTCTACCAACCGAGCCTTGAGTGAGTACAGCATGAGGAAAAACTACCTACAAATTGTTCATCTCACAACCCAAGAAGCGCATGCAGAGTGAACAAGAGATAAACATTATTTTGGCTCCCAGGGATTTAGCGGTGTCTATGACTGCAGCATTATTGTCAGGACCAATAAAATAGGCTCCTTTGTCAAGCTAATCCTGACCAAAATGCCCCCATGCATGGGGATCCATTTGAACTCATGAATATTCTGCACACCAAGACAGATGTCTTTGTCTCTAAATTAAGCAAATGTTTTATATATATATATATCTTTTTTACATCTACAATCAGAAAAACCACAGACATCTGTCAACATTCATGATAGCCAGAGAAATGCACCTCACAGACCTCCTACTGCAGGGAGTATTACTGACCAAGTGCACGTGGTGCTAAACTCTGGAATGTTCTGTGCATTTTCTCTTGAGGCCATTCCCACAGGTTGCTCCCAGTCAGTGACCAAGCATGGCGAGGATACTAAGGCAAGCCCATTCCTGGGAGATACTAATTACTGCCTAATTCTAATAGCCTTTCTCAGACACCTGCAGCTGACCTTCTGTCCCTCCCCTTCCTCCACTCTCCCAACCTTCCATCTCAATCCATCTTCTTTCACATGGACATTTCCTCATATAAAATCCTTGCATATTTAATCCTATCTTGGCATTTGCTTCTCTGAGAACCCAAACAAATAGAATAATATCAATGAATATTCAGCCTGGAAAATTTAATTTTGGCAAAGCAAACACATAAAGACAACAGAACTAGGTCTCGTTGGATATAGGCTGTCCCATTATTCTTAAGTTTTATACCAAGTGATATCTATATCTATGGTTAGATCTAATTCCTACATTATCTATATTAACAAGTATCATTTTCTTTAATAAGACTTCCACAAAGCAGGATTTTAACCAATCTCTAAAAACCCTTTCTAAAGGATTTTAATCAATTTCTTAAAATTTAACCTTTCCAATCATCTAAAATAGGCTTCTAATCCTTCATCCAAAACCCTAGAGACGATGTGTATATTGGAATTCAAAACTTTTAGAGAAGTAATGTGTATATCTTTACTTGATATAACATCCCCGAGAGGTCTGAGGCAACACCTTATAATCAAATATATTAATATGTCTTCCACAAAACACACAAATATTAACATATGTGGGTTAAAAGTAAATAGTCTTGAGATGGTTCAGGCAGCACCTGATTAGTTTAGCAAAGGTTAGGTTGTATGCTGATTTAACTGTAAGAAAATACTCAGTTTTCAGAGCTTTTTGGAGTTCAGGTTGTAGATAAGGAATTGTGGACCTGTGTGGCTGCACTACAGAAAATGGCACAGCCCTCTGGGGGAAAAGAAGAAATGCCTTTGTACTAACACAACAGAATAAACGGCCACCCCACAGTGTGGAATGAAGAAAGCTCCTAAGAATTTGTGAAAACAACACGCAAAGGCAAATTATATCATACACATAAAGAATGGGGCGGGGAAAGGGGAGATGATCTTCACTTCGCTCCCACTCCCCACATTTTACTAATCATAATCCTTTGTGATGACTTCATCTCTGGTTCAGAACTGTTGCAGAAATACTGTTCATGAGTATTAATTGTAATGTGGGAAAATATTTCAGGATAGATTTACATATATTATTATGAGTCAGAGAGAGAAGAGATTCACGTCTATAAACTGCCTACACTTATGGGAACTAAAATGTTATGAATAAATTGGAGGCTGAGACAGTGCACAAGGAATGAGATCATCTCCCTGAGCATGCAGCCCCTGCATGTCTTTGCTTAGTAATCTTTCTGCCTGTTATGTATCTTATCAATAAAAGGACTCTGCAAAAAGTGCTCAGGGCCTACCCTGCACCTGGGAAGCCCACCTCTTGCAGCTTGTACTCTCAATCCATGTCTCATGTGATCATTTATGCAGTAGTGACACTCACCTATCAAGGCAGTGGGTAGAGAGTATGAAAACTATGGACAAGAGTCTCCAATAGACCTGAGTCCAGATTTCTAAGTAACCCTTCCCATGTCAAAAGAGAGGACACACAGGAAATAGGATATGACCGCTCCCACTGGGAACTCCTCAAGGAATACCCAATTCTGGACTTCTTGGCTCATGGGCCTCTGAGTCTCTGTCCTCCCATTCATGAAAGGCTCCTTCCTTCATCAACCATACGGGGAGCCAAGGGCCACAGGAGAGGCTGTTCATCTTTCCCCACCCCTGCTCTTTTGTAACCCTGTTAATTCTAAATGATAAAAACACAAACAAATATTTCAAAAAAGATGGAAAACAGAGAAAAATTAATTAAGGAGGAAAAAAATCTATCTCTGTTCTACCCAGTTGCTATATAGCCTGGGGAAAAATTGTTTGCAATAGATAAAAGCGATAAAAGCTAAGTAATCTTAATTAGGGCTTGAAATTCAAATCTAATATAGGAACATTTGTTTTTCATTTTATATATTCAGCATTGACTTTTTTTTTTTACAATAAGCATGTATTAATTTCATCGGTTTAAAAATCTCATATTTTAATTATGAGCATAATTGAGAATAATATCATCAAGTGCTGTATCAAATATTCGCTATTAATCTCTTGCAAAGCACAGTCTGGAAGGTACTAAGAGCCTGCACTCTGCGGGCACTTTAACCAACGTTCCATCTGTGTGGAACCTCTTAAGTCTAAGGTACTATACTCAGTATTCAGTCCCCAGAAAAGATGCATACCGTAGACACAGATATTAAACAAGCAATCCCACATGTAATGACTAAATTCCGCTTGTGGTAAGCATTCTAAAGGACAAGTGTAGAGCGACCAGTAAGATCTCCACAACAGCTCTCTGAGGTAGCTCTCATCTTTAATTATGGATAAAGAGTTATTAGTTTGTAACAGTAAAGTATGCTAATTATAACATAAAATATCCTGAACAAATAGTAATTACAATAATTATCACTATTATAATAACGATGGGAAATTATTTTATGTCACTAGGTCAATGAGGTAAAGAATGGTAATAAATGAGGAAGAAAGCATAATATGTAACAGAGTATACAGATTATCACTGCCAAGAATTTCTAAAGCAGTGTTGTATTACTAAGGAGAGAAAAATTCTTCCATGCAGAGACTTACAGGCACCCAATGCAAAGATACCCATCCTACCCCTGGAACAGCGAAATACTGACAAACAGGACAACCTAGAAACAAATACACATCTGTATTTTCCAAATCTGTGCCCCATATTTTCCAGGACACATCTAATTTTATACACTTAGCCCCTTCATGCCCATAAACCACTAAAATAACCTGGAAATCTCAGTATTTTATGCTTAGCCCGCATCAAAGATTACCTCTAAAAATCCTAGACAGACCAAGTATTCTGTTTATTCTGGAAAATATGGTCACTGTGCTCAAAAGGTCAGAGATGAACATCTTCCATCAAGACCTGCTGCTCTGAGCCAGAAACCCCATTAGCATGGACAACCAGGCTTCAAAGCTGCCATGGTCAGGTATTCTTGGATTCTATAAAATAAGAGCCCATAAAAATGGAAGTTCAGAATATAGAAAGGTGGGCAACTAACTTCCTCAAAACAATACATGATAAGCTGCTCTTTGCTTCCCTCCCTATCATAGGTGGTAACTCAAAAGCTTGACAAAAAGCCTTTGAACTAAATACTGTACAAGTCTCTTTAATTAGTGAAGGAAAAACTCCTTGAAATTAGAATTCTAGGTCCGTGGGTGCCTCTTGACAGCTCACAATGGAAAAGATATCAGCTGATTTATTATACAAAATGAGAGAGTCATAAGGAATTCAGAGTGGTGCTAATGAGACAGCCAACCTTTGATAGGCCCTTAACTTGGCTTCACTTTAATTTTTGCTGTCACAAACTTGTTATAATAAAAAATTATGTTCTATTAAGGAGAAAGCAAATCCATGGCATTTGTGCCACCACTGCCCTTCTCTGTGCCCACAGCAGACCTTGCATTCTGTGTGACAGACATAGTCTCAGAGGACAGCTCAGCACAAAGTTATGTAGCCCATGAACTGAAGCAGACACAAGAATCAGAGTCTATTTGCCAATTGTCCTTCAATCTCACAGCCCTACTTGACACTCACAATACTGTATTCTATGACACCAAATGAAGCCCATGAGACTTCAGTTGAGGCCATTGTTAAAACCAGCTGTTTGATACTGCTAAAAATATGGATGGATTAAGAAGACAAATAAGGCTAAAGCCATCATCAAATCAGTTGCAGCATGTTTACCCTCCTTGGTTTCCATCAGTTGTCGGAACTGACAAACACACAGCAGATTACACCAGCCGGTCACTGACCTTATGGAGAGCAGGAGCCAAGACAGGCACCAAGAACCCATTGTAGATGTAACTGACGAGCTGACGGCGAATCAAGGGGTGAGCCACCTAAGAGAGAGACATGCAGTTGTGAAAAAGACAAAGGTTCAGTCAGTCTTCAGGTCTTCTTAAAATCACACATTTCTGTGTATTTCCCAGATTCAGAAAAGAAATTCAAATTTGGGGCATTTATTTCATGGTTAAAGAGTAAGTCAAACCTCACAGTGCCATGTTATCTTTTCAAATGCTTTACTCCAGGACAAACAGCTTTGCTAAAATGAGAAGTTAAACTTGGTAATTTTAAAGGGCTCGACACGCATAGCTCAGTGGTTAGGGCACCATCCACATACACCTGGGCTGGCAGGTTCAAACCCAGCCTGAGGTTGCTAAAAAACAACAAAGACAACTACAACAACAACAAAAATAGCTGGATGTTGTGGTGGGTGCCTGTAGTCCCAGCTACTTGGGAGGCTGAAGCAAGAGAATCACTTAAACCCAAGAGTTTGAGGTTACTGTGAGCTATGATGCCACAGCACTCTACTCAGGGCAACACAGTGAGAATCTGTCTCAAAATAATAATAATAATAATAAAGTGACTGTTTGGAAAAAATACAATAAACAGAATGAATATGTAAGATCTATAAATTAAGATTAACAAACTAGAAAGTATAATTTTTGCCCCCAACTTCTTTTAAATCATATCTCAACTTGTGACTATTTTTAAAAAAGAGTATAAGTATCAAAATGAGCAATTAAATACATTTCTTTTGCTAACAGAAAGAATTTTCTCATTTTGTAGATGTATTCTCTGATTATTCATTTACATTGAGGAGGAAGGCATTTAAAAATTTTTTTCATTAAAAATCGATGATGTTAAAAAAACAGAAAACATTATCAGAGATACATGTCATTTATTTGTCAAAATATATTTAGAATGGATAACCCTTTACTAATATCTTTTTTAAGTAACCTTTTCAGTAGTCCCCCCAAACAAAAAAAAAATCTTTAAAATATGTAGCATATGATTTCAATTTCAAAATGTAATATGAAATACATAATTTCTCTGCTCTTAACTATGCCTGTTAGTTTTATTTTGGAATGAAGCAAGAGAAGAAGAGGAGGGAGAATCAAACAATAAAGTAAAAAGCAATTTCTAGGGAAGTAAGACTAGATCTTTAAATTACTGATAATCTCTCCCTCTGTGTATACTTAGGGAGGAACAGTAGTTCCATCTTTTTTATTTCTACACACTTCTGCAAGAAAATGTTGATAGACTGCAATATTAAAGGAAAAAATTACTTAAAATGTAATCTATTTATCTTATATATAAATAAAACTTCCTTTGACTTAGCAATAAAAATGAGATGGGAACTAAAGTAATTTACTTGTATTTTCTTCCTGAAGCTATTTCGTTATCCAGTAGGTAAACAGATTATAACTAACATTTTTCATCCTACAATCACCATAAAGAAAACTTGATTTCTTAATAAATCCAACATTAAGGTATTATTTGCGTTGTATAGAAGTAAAACATTTTTGATGAAAACCTACTACATCTTTAAATATATATTTTTTCATTGAAAACAGTAACAAGAAATCGAAAGGTAAAAATCTAATCAAGAAGCCAAATACACAAGAGTTCAGTGGCTGTTTTTTCCCCCAAGCGGGCCAATTTCAAAGCAAATTTAATTTGTGTTGCTAAGAAGATGCTTAAGTTCTTCTAAATTCAATTGGGATAACAATATTCTTTATGTAGTATGCACCATTAAGCAAAATAAAGTGTTTTTCTTTGTAGACTCCCAAGAAGTCCTTGAAGTAAAAGTGGTATAATATAAAATAGTTAGAAACCTAAAAATATCTATTTAATGAGTTAGGCATTGAACTTATTTTTGATGGTTAAGTGGCTAATCAAAACAGAATTAACACTTTATAATAAAAGATTAAAAACTTCTTTTTTTCCCAATTTAAATTTCCCAGCAAAACCTACAATCTTTTTCCTTCATTCAGTGGGATTAAAACATCAATATTCTGTAAACATTTATTAAAAGAGTAAATGTCTATAAACTAATCCTTTGCAATGCCTGTGCTCTGAATGGAACAAGGACAAAGGGACCCTTGAGTGTGCTCTGGTACCTGTATGACTGCGTTGCAAAACTCCAGGGAGTTCATGAACTGGACGAGAGAAGGGAGTAGAAGCCAGTCGTCCTTCAGAAGGCAGTGCCATTCCTCGCCTTTCTCTTCTAGCTTTGTAGGCAGGGAAGAGTAGAGACCACTGAGCCCAGTTGCAAGAACCTGTGTTCAGAAATAAAAATGCAATGAACTCTTTTCCAAAGTTCTTAACCTGCAACTAACAGCTCACAGATAACATATCAATGCTACCCATCCAAAGACAGAACTTTAAGTAGCAAGGTACCAAAGAGGATATCAGATAGGTAGGAGGATTCAGCAGGAGGAAACAGTAGGGAAGAACAACTCCAGCTGAGGGACAATACCAAAGGCACTTGGCTAACACACACAGTTGATGGGGTAGCTCAACTCTTATGTGCTGGACACTATACTGGCCTGGGGAGTGGGGGCCTGAAAAGGGTACACACAAAGATGAATAAAACATAATTGCAGCCACAAGAAGTTCAGGAAAGGAACAAATTCAAAAACAATAGTCCAGGGCACTGACTGCAAACTCAGAGAGGGTCAATACCCCAGTCTACAGAAGAGTCCTAGACTGAGGTGACCCAGAACAGAAGGTCACAATGGTGGAAACCATCAGGAGCTTCATGAGAAAGATTCTTGCCAATTCCTTGCATGTTTAAGGTCATGACTGGCAGGTGCATGTTTAGGAAGCACTTTCATGTATATTTCTCATCTGACCTTCACAAATAATAGCAATAAATTCCCCAATTTCCTAGAAAGAATTAGGGGATGTGGAAGCAATTAGATGTGATGACAAGAGTCCACATAGAGCTAAAGTCAGTCTACACTGAGGAATGAGTAATAGGAAAAGCAAGTAGAGAATAAATTTGAGCATCACATGGAAGATGTGTATAAGCATGATCCAACCATGATATCTATAATCCAGCATTAATCCAAACCTTCCTCCCTCAGTGCTCTGTTCCTAAAATCAAACCAATAGCATTGGGCTTGGTAAATGAGATTAGTGAGAACTCCAAACTGTCAAGTTATCCAACTTGGTCATTAAGACAATGGTGATGATACCTTTAATTGAGATAGAAATGTAGAAAAGAAACACATTTGACACTGAGTGCTTGCTGATTTTACCTTGTGGAAAGTTAGTAAGACCAGGGAGAACAGTGAATTTCACAGTCCTGGAGGCATCCCAGCTGGGAATAGCTGCTAGCTAAGCAGCATCTCAGACATCCTGAAATGGAAGTTGTGCATAGGAAGGACAGGGATGGTACCGACTGCAGGCAAGGAGGTCAGCTACTGCCTTCAGCACACACTGAGGGAATGATGGCCTCACATGGGACAGAAATGCTTATGAAAATATAATGAGTCAGGCCCAAAAAAGAAATAGCGACACACTCACTGACTTCACATCACAATAAGAGATGAACAGGCAATTATAATGATGTTAGAAATGCTCGGAATCCACAACAGAAAATATACGGAGCTATGAGTGTACAAAAGGCCTTAACCCAGACTTGAGGGCTCGGCGGCAGGAAATGTTCTCAGAAAAAGGGATATCTAAGGTCCTGAAGAACTGAAAGGAATCAGCTAGAAAAAGAGTGGTGGAAGGAAGAACATCCCAAGCAGAGGAAATAGCATGAACGAAAGCTCAAAGGAGAAGGAAATGGTGGTACCTCAAGTACAGCACTCTCAGAGCATAGCCCACAGGTGGACAGAGGCTGGCAAGGTAAATAGGAACCAAATCCTACAATGTTGTACAGGCCAGGATGAAGAGCTTCCGGAGCATCCGAATGGAGAGTCCAGCAGACAGATAGGTGGGGCTGATGCTTACGAAAGAGCTGTGGGCCACAGATGGAGATCTGAAGCCAACTATATATAGATGATTCATCGAGTCTTACAAAGAGGAGGAGGAAAGGGAAATTTAGACAGATAAGACGCAACCAAATAATCCACAGTGCCTGACGTCAGATACAAAGTCAGAAAAAGAATAGGTATAGGTATGTTAAACTTGAAAAAAAATTACAGTGGCACCTCTCTACTTGACCACCTCCCTAAATTGACCATCTCCTTAAGCTGACCTAATTTTCACAGACCAGATATGCACCACATGTATATAACAGTACAGGAGACCTAGTTCCTTGTGGTAACTACCTCTAATGTTGACCAGTTTGTAACAGTTCCTTGGGTGGTCAACTTACAGAGGTTCTGCTGTATCTACAGGCCTAATGTTGCCTTTCCACGCATCCCTCTGTGTAGCAACCATCCTTCTTCTATTTATCAGTTTATTGTCAATCTTCTCCATCTCACTTGGTCTGACTTGTTCACTCCAGTCCACACTGGAGGTGTGAATGATTTGTCCTGTCAAATATGTTGAGTTTCAGACACAGCAGTACTTACCACGAGTGACACAGCCAACTCAATGATAGTATAGGCCGGGGAGGTCTTAGCACAGAGAAACCAGATAAAGCCCCAGGAGGACACAGGAGGGGTGGGTGAGAAGGTACAGGAGCCCACAGTGGCGTATAATGGGCAGAGAGAGAAACAAATTAACTATTTTGATTTATCTAGGGAAATCAAAAGATTATATATATTTCTCTGTTCTATTTCCTGGTAACCTTTATTCATTCATCATTCACTCACTAAAAAAAAAAAAAAATTACTGATCACTTACTCCAGGCCAGGTGCTATGTTAAATATAGGAAATACAATAGTTAAGAAGATAATACATTTATCTCTATTTCAAAATCAGGGCTTCTGTCGTCCCAAAGGAGAATGCCCCTTATTTAAAGTATTTAATTCCTTGTCAACATACCCAAACAAATCACTTTAATTCCAGTTTTGAATGTGACCCAAATGAGTTGCCTGCTATAAATTAGAAACCTCTGGCAAAAGAGAACAGAGACCAAAAGTTCTCCTTGAAGAGAAATCTAATCTTGATGCCACATTTTTAAAATCAATTACATTTGCTAACTCATGCTAAATTAACCACAGAACAAAGGCTTTAATTCTGCATACTCCTGATTTCTTAACCACTTTGAGGCTTTGAAGATGAATTCATAAAGACAGGCTTAATTTGTCTGACTAAAAAGCTGGGAATAACTATTCAGTATATCAATATAATTACAGCAACATTAATTTTCAAATTACATACATCAGTGACAGTAATTAAAAATAACACATACCTAATATTCGCTTTTTAAAATGAGTATTCTGGAAAAGGCATGGCTGAGACGGAAACAGAGGCTGCCCATACAGAAGGATACTGCCTGTACAGAGGATACTTCTATACGGAAGGATACACCCTGTGCAAGCTGAACAGAGTCCTGCCATGTTCCTGCCACTCCAAGCTGTCTCTGGTATCTTCTTCAGAATGGCAGAAAAATCAGGGAAAAGATATTCTGCAGAATAAAGAGTACTGCGTAGTCTTAGGGACAAGATTCCAAATCTTTACTAATATTTGTATCCTTCCTTCTAAGGAGTTCAGATTCATTCACCCACACTGCACATATTTCTGGAATGCAGATTGTGGGCCAGGCATATGCAAGGTTGGCTCTGGGGAAAGAGCAGTGAACCACCTGGACCAGGTGAGACACAGAAGACAGCCCGTAAACCAGGTAAGTACAAGAAAGACAACTGCTACCCAAAGGCATATGGAGCGTGCCAGTGAGAACAGGGCAAGAGAAAAGGAGAGGCAACAAGTTTGTAGGTGATTTTTCCAGCTTTGAGAGTTTCATAGCACAATGTTTACTTTTGCATTTCATTTTTAACTTAAAGTTAAATTATTAAAAATTGAAATATAGATGTATTCAATAGCTAATTCAAAATAAAATGCCCATCTACTATTTCAGCCTTTTCATTGTAATATATATTTATTCCCACCACATTAAGTATTAACACAATATTTAAACATATCTTCTCCCAAGAGTCTCCTTAAAAGAAAGTAATCACTGTATAAAACCATATGGATAACAACAGACAAAAAAAAAAGCAACAACCTCCCTGGCCACAGTAGAGCAAGGCACTTACTTGCTCAGACCATGGACTTTAATATCAGACTAATGTGGTTTTGAAGCAGAGTCTGTCATTGATAGGCAGTTATTAAAGTTGTCTAAGTTTCAGCCTTTTCACTGAGTTGTTGCAAGGACTAAAGAAAATATTACACGTACCAAGATCAGCACATGTTTTACACAGGGGAGGAAAGAAAAATGGCATGCACGGAGCCCAGAACACATCAAGTAACGTTTAACTTTAAACATCTAATGATACCCAGTTAATTTTAGCAAACACAAAGATTTTTAGCAGATGGCTTTAGTTTGAAGCTCACAGCAAAACACCTGGTGGAGACTATTTGATACAACCTGCCAAAACAAAATGCCTCATAAATTTTGGATATGGGATAAAGAACTCTCTACCCGCGGCTGTGTACCTAAAGGTCACTTGTTTTAATTTGCATTTCTTCATTTATGTACACACTGGTTTCTACATTTGCCAATATGTAACAAATTGTACAGATTTAACCATCAATATTTGGTTTAAAAAAATCAAAAGAAGTGAGAAGGTCATTTGAACCCCAACCATTTGTTGGCACCAAGTTATTCCCTAGAGTGTCCTCATTCTCCTTCTTGAGGAAGCACATCTTGAAATAAGAAGCAGCACAACCAGTGAGCTTTCTCTATCAACTATAACAATAAAGGTTTCCAAAAGTGGTCCAATTTCCTGAAAGAGTCATTACTCTTCCAACAGCCTGATGCTAACACACATTGACAATCATACTAATTAGAGAAAGCTTTTTGTCAATTGTGGTCCTTAGCCGGATGGTTAATAGAGTATGCTTTTATCTTCAACATAAAGAGGCCTTTTTTTTTTAATTATGTTGTCAGATGTAATTATAGAAAACTGGGTACAAATGAGATTATGGGATCTATCCTGAGGGGCAACTTAACACAACGAAGCTCGAAGCTCGTGTTTCATTCTAGCAAATAAGGTCAGCTGGAGATGTTTTCCCTCCAATTTTAATGAACTGCACAGTATTTTAAAACACAGTTTTATAAAAGCAACAGTTACTCAGTAAAATATGCTATGACAGAGTTAAGGGGAAACCTAAACATTAAAACATACTCCACTCTTATCACCATATATTCAAATTTTTAATTATTAAACATTACAAAACAGAATAGAAACCCACTGCTAAGACTTAACAGATTTTAACATTTTGCCATAATTCCTTCAGACTTTTTTTTTTCAAAAAATAAAACATTACAAATCAAACCAAACCCTACTCCAATCTCATTAACATCTCTTCTCTTTCCTTTATCCCTGAAAGTAATCACAGTCTTCAACTGAGCATACATTAGCCCTGTGTTTATTTTTCTACTTTTACTTTTGGATATACATATGTATTTAAACACACACACAGACACACATCAGCTCAGCACCCGTAGCACAGTGGTTATGGTAACAGCCACATGCACCAAGGCTGGCAGGTTCAAGCCCAGCCTGAGCCAGTTAACCAACAATGACAACTGCAACAACAAAAAAAATAGCCAGGCATTGTGGTGGGCACCTATAGTCCCAGCTACTTGGGAAGCTGAGGCAAGAGAACCACTTAAGCCCCTGAGTTTGAGGTTGCTGTGAGCTGTGATGCCATAGCACTCCACTCTGGGGGACATAGTGAAACTCTATCTCAAAAATAATTAATTAATTAATTTTAAAAAATTGTGCACACTAAGTTTCTGTGTTTTAAAATTTTATGCAAACTTTATGTAACCTTCTGCTACTTTCTTCTTTACTCAACATGTTTCTAGATTTATTGATGTTCCTTTATGTAGTTACATGATAATACTTGTGATTCATTCATTCTGAATGCTGAATAGTATTCCATTGATTATGAATAAACTAGTTTATTTATATTTAATTTCATATATTTCTATTTTTCTCTTCTTCAAATCACTGTTCTACTGAACATTTTTCTCTATATATCCTTGTAAATGTGCCAGATATCTCTGGGCCAGAAATATAGAGATGAAATCCCAGAATCACATGGCATACAGATACTCAGTTTTACTAAATATTACCATAATGCTCTCCTGAGTTATTATACCAATTTATATTCTCGAAAGTTCTTGGTTTCTTCATACTCTTGATAATACTTAGTGTTAACAGTAAGTACTGCTGTCTCCTTGTTTCACAAACAGTAGGATAACCTAACACATCTTAGAATGCTAACATATGTCTTGCTGTAATATACTAAGTATACAGCATAACCTATAAAGTATTCCTGCCCAAAACATTGAACCTAAATTTAATTGAGCAGGTTGAGTTCCTCCAATTTGTAGGAACTATGGGTATAGGGACAACAACAACAAAAAAAAGCAATCATCCAGGATGTGGGGTATTTGTCTCTTAAAAAGTCAGTGTTATGGAGGAGAAAAGTAACAGATTGTTATATATTAACAGAGAATAAAGAGACTAGATATGTACCTTGCATTGGACAATAGCTTAAGGGTAAAAAGCTATGAAAGTAACTTTGGGCATAATAGGAGAAGTAGGTATAGATTATATTTAGAAATTACTATATAATTTTTGTAGATACACTAACAGAATTATGGTTATGTAGAAGAATGTCCCTAATTATAGAAGATACAGGCTAAAGTATTTGATGCTTGCAACTTCATCTCACATGAAACAGAAAAACAAATAAAAATTATAGATGATACACATACCAAAGAATGGCAAAATATTAACAAATTTTGAATCTGAGTGGTATGTACATGGTGTTCATTTTAATTTCCTAAATTTTCTGCATTTTAATTTTTATCATAATAAAAAAGATATAGGGCAGTGCTCAAAGGAGTAGGGCACCGGCCCCATATGCCAGAAGTGACAGGTTCAAACCCAGCCTCGGCCAAAAACTGCAAAAAAAAAAGAAAAAGGTATAAAACATAAACTGCATCAACTTTAACGGATTTGTGGGAATGTTCTATTGTTCTATTCACAAAATATCCACAAATTACTGATCTTTCCCTTTATTTAGATCTTCTTTTACTCCTTTCAATAAGGTTTTATAATTTTCTCTATAAAGGTTTTTCATATCTTTGTTAGATTTATTTCAAAATACTTTATGATTATGTTGCTTTTTAAAATACTATTTTTTAAAATTTCCTTTTACATATTGATCAAGTGAACCACCTGAATATTTTGATGATCTGTTACAATGTCTGCTCTTCTTTAACAGTAGAACGACCCGGAACAATTCAAATAAGCCAAAACCCAAACCTTACATAGCTCCCTCACACAAGTGCCTTTTATAAAGAGTTTGCTTTTTTGGAACAGTTTTAAGGTTCATGACAACACTGAGAGGAAGAGACAGAGATACCTCACATACCCTGGCACCCACAAATATGTAGCCTCTTATTATCAATATCCCCCACCCAAGTGGTACATTTGTTAGAAATGATAAACTTACAGTGACTCATTACAGTCACCTCAAATCCGTGGTTTACACTGGGGTTCACTCCTGGAATTTTACATTCTGAGTTTGGACAAGTATTAACCCTTATAGTATCCTATAGAGTAGTTTCACTGCCTTAAAAGTCCTCTGTGCTTTGCTTATTCATCCCTTCCTCTGCCCCAGATCTTGGAGGAAAAAAAAAAGATCTTGTTGCATAGTTATGCCTTCTCCAGATTGTCTACAGTTGGAGTCATACGACAGCCCTTTCTTGGCTTTTTTCACTTAGTAACGTTCATTTAGGGTTCTTCCATGTTCTTTTCATGACTTGATAGCTAATTTCTTTTTATCTGAATAATATTCCATTGTCTACATGTGCCTTGGTTTATTTATTCACCTACTGAAAGCCACCTTGGTTGCTTCTAAGTTTTGGCAATTATGAATAAAGCTACTATAAACCATGTGCAGGTTTTGTGTGAATATAAGTTTATTTCAATTCCTTTTAATAAATACCAAGGAGTGTAACTGCTAGATCACATATTAAGACTATGTTCAGTCTTATAAGAAACCGCCAAACTGTCCTCAAGGTGGCTATACCATTTTTCATTCCCACTGTTGCTCCATATCCTTGCCAGGATTTGGTGTTGTCAGTGTGACCTCTGCCCACTAAGTTCCTGCTGAAACCTGACCACCACCATCTCGTGTCCCTATGACAACGAAACACACCACAGCTAATGATCTTTCTCTTGCCTAGAAACAAACTAATCAGTGAAACTAGCTATTCAGAGCCTTACCACATGCCATGATTCACTGGAGCAAAATCAACCTAAAACGGTAAAGATTTGGATATGCTCTCAAGATCTCTCAAACTGTGCTCTCATAAAAACTAAAATCATTCCCAATGTAATAATAATGAACAAAGAAATGGTAACATACCTAACATCCTCTGTTGGGCGACAAGGAGCTGACACTGTTCAGCCAAACTTAGATCCCTCTGCTCCCTCCAAAAGATTTCCTCCAAACACCTTTCCATAAAAGGTGCCAGGAACAACTTGCTGAAAAAAGGGACCAGCACAAGAGAGGAAAAGAGAGTGGGTGGAAAACATGGTGAGGAGAAGAACTTACTGGACAAAAGTAGGTGTTCTCCACGATATGGTGAGCCACCATGCTGTTCTCAGCAGAAAGAGACATGATGAACAGCAAAGCATCTCGGGCTTGCTGGCCCACTGTCCCCTCTCGGTGAATGAAGGGAATCAGAAGGGAGAAGATGAGGAAGTTGGCAGCCCCTTGGTCTTCACTAGTGTGGAAGAAGAGTTCCAGAATGGAGGGATCTTTGGCAAGGATGGAACAGAGTTGATTGAGTAGGACAACCAGCTTCCCCTCCACTACAGGGGTAGCTGTTCCTGAACAAGAGCTTAGCAACATCATCAGAGGCTTCAGAATGGGCTTGTGGTGCAACAGAGGCTGGTGCGACTGGGTGACCAACATCTCATACATCTTTAGCTGCTCAATTTTAGTCTCATCAGTAAATTCCCTTCTCAGGCTCCAAAGGAAGAGTTTCTCCATGATGTTCTCAGAGACCACAAATTCCAGGATTGGCCCCATTGCAGCATCCTTGGCTTGCTCTTCAATCAGCAGGAAAAGCATGTGTTCTACATAATTCTGCACAGCACTGGCCTCATCTGGAGGGACAGACCCATATTTTGCCTGGGTGTTCTTCAAGGGGTCATGCTTCTCTAAGATTTTCACAACCTGTAACCAAATCAAATATCTGTCATCCATCTGATGTTTATCATAATTACAAAAACACACCACCACTGATTTTACCAAAACTTCACTAAAAGAGTAGGAGCTATTCCCCACAAGATATATGGGAGCATTGTGTATGTGTATGTGTGTGTCTCTCTCATGGAAATAAAATGAAAGGGCTAAATTACGGAAAGAAGAGGTTCAAAGATATTCACTTATAATAGTTACAAGTTTCAGCAACTTAAATATCAAAGAAAATAGTATGGTTATATAAATTAAGCTACATGCATTCTTTATTTATTTTGAAGATTATTAAGCAACACGAAAAACTACAAATGATACATTAAATGAAAAAGCTACTTGTATATGTTAGGTCCATAATTGTCAACTATGTTGAAAACAAGTATACGCAAAAAAACTCAAAAGAAACATGCAAAAATATAATTTTTGTGTTGAAGGTGATGACTTCTTAAATTTTTCTAAACTGCTAATAATAATGTTGCTTTTTAATATTAAAATACATTAAATAAGCAAAAGGAAGCCTGACTACCACTGTTCTCCCACAAGCAGAATTTCAGCAAACACAGTTACTCATATGCCCTTGACAGAACAATATTCTTCCCTCCGCTATTTAGATGGGCACTTTCTTCAGTCAAGGATGCAGCAATTGAAAAGATAAAAGGAAACTGATGAACAAGAGACATAATAAGCAGAATCAACCCTAACATATACTAAAAAAAAAAATGAGGGGGGAGCGGTGCCTGTGGCTCAAGGAGTAGGGCGTCAGCCCCACATACCGGAGGTGGCGGATTCAAACCCGGCCCGGGCCAAAAAACTGCAAAAAAAAAAAAAAAAATTATTTTTTCAGACACAGTCCTACTCTGTGACTCTGGATAGGGTACCACAGCATCATATCTCCCAGCAACCTCAAATTTCTGGGCTCAAGAAATCCTCTTTCCTCAGTTTTTCTCTTCTTAGTAGAGATGGGCTCTCACTCTTGCTCAGGCTGGTCTAAACTTTTTTTTTTTTTTTTTCCAGTTCTAAACTCTTGAGCTCAAACAATCTGCCTGCCTTGACCTCCCAGAGTGCTAGGATTATAGGCGTGAGCCACCACACCCAGCCTTATCCTAAAATTTAAAAATTAAAGGTTTGAATCCTGCATTTCTTTCAGCTAAAAAAAATTCTGATGTAACCAATTACAAAATAAATCTCTAAAGTTTGGAGTAATGAAAAAGTTTTGGGAACAGTAATGATGATTGTGTATTGTTAATGCCACTGAATCATAGACTTAAAAAATGATTAAGAGGGCCTATTTTGTCATGTAAATGTTACTGTTAACAATAACAAAGAATAAATAAATCCTTAAATAGCTTGTGTTTGTCTCCCTTCCCATTCATGGCATTTGAATGTTTCCCATCTCTCTCTGCCCCTAAATACTTACTTCTACTTTGGGACTTGGAAATTAAAATAATTTTATATCTCTACTTTCATTTAACTTTATGACATGGAATTTCTACAATAGTAGCCACTTTACTCATTTTAAGTTTTACACATATAAAAATTTTTAAATAACCAAACACTGATCAATGACTTTGTCTTTGTTCCTTTTTGCCTTTCTGAATTGCATGAAATATGCGTGTCTTTTGCAGTACTTTCCAGGTCCAGTTCTATGATGTGTTGTTACATGTGCTGTACAAGTATTATTTAGGTCACAGAATTTTTGCAAGTCATTAAGGACGCTGGCAAATGTACATTGCTAGGTCAGCATGTATGAGCAGTGACAGAAATTATTTCTTAGGAGAAGGTCTAAGTTTCTCCCATCAGACACAGGACAAAAAAAAAAAAAAAAATCTTTGTAGACCAGATAAGTATATCCTTACAGAATGAATAGCGTCCCAAAGAATTTCAATCTCTATCAAGTGCTACATCACAAAGGGAAAAAAATCACCCCAACATCCTTGAGTTGACATTTTTAATGAGGAAAACCTTTGGTTAGCAAGAAGGGACATGGCTCACTGACGGTGGCCACAGTGAAGTCACCTAGATACCCTCCTCCCTTTTGCTGCAGAAGGTGTGCCTGACTCCAATGTGTGCTCACTATCATACAACCTCCACCACGCCCTCCAGAATTTCTCACAGATGTGACAACCCACTGTCAGAAGAAACACGGGGACCTGGACTTCTTTTGGCCTTTGCTTTTTCTCTGGACCCTGACAACATCTCACAGAGTGCAACCACAATACAACACAGGTCCAAAAAGTACTTCCACTTCAACAGTGCACATTCTCCAGTCCCAAGAGTCCCTAACTTCAAGGTTCCACATTCTAATTTGAAGAACAAATTAGCTACATACTTTATTGGTTCTAATTTCAAAGTTCACATATTGAGTTTACTTATGAGAGCTATCTGTACAGCTAGGCCCTGGGATACAATTATACTTTTCATGTGTACTCAAACTCTCCTATCTAAAACTGAGACTGTGTCTTATGCATTGATAGTGGCATGGCAAATCAGCTCCATGTTTCTGGAAAGCAATCTATCAATATGTAACAGAAGCTATAAAATTGTTCTTGCCCTTTGACTCATTAACCTGACTTTTGGGGAAATTCCCCAAGGCAATAACCCTAAAACATTTGTTAAAAAGTGTTCATACCAATGATATTTTCCAGTAATGAAAGATAAAAATCTTATTGACCCAAACAATTAAGAATAATAGAATTATAATCAAAATATGCTATATTACCATACAATAATTATCAAAAATAAACACTGAGTGAATTATATCATTACACATAAATGTATGCACAAAATAATTTAAGTGAAAAAACAAATATATTGACAAATTATAGTTTTAAAAAATTATGACAAATTATGTCTCTCAAGAAATATAAATGAGATTTTAAGGTTATGTAGTTCCTTTTTCCTGTAAGTTGATGTAACTTTATAATACAAATAAAAATAAAGGTAGACAAAGTAATTTTGTACTAATGTCTAAAAAAAGAACCAAAACACTAAGTGAAAAAAAATTAATAACTGGAAATCTCCTAATCTGCAGAAATTCCTAAGCAATATGTTTATAAATATGCATGTATATTTAATAACATGTACACGTACTTATTACATATACACAGTATGTATAAATGTATATGTGTACTGTATAGCAAAACTCTTCACATGATTACAAGTTACATTTTTCTCATTGATCTTCAAATGAGGTTATGATATGTTATAGTATGTTATTATATTACTTATTCCAATGAATTGCTTTGCAAAGGAAAGGAAGATTTTATGCTATGAAAAACCCTAAAAAGAGAACTGAGATTTGTACACTGATTGCAAACCGTGAAGCACTTTACCTTTTTATGGTTGTTCCTTTATACTACATTCTGAGTTAATTAGACACATAAAGCCCCGTTCACTCATTCCCAGCCCTGGCCCAGAGGTTTTACTGCGTGGAAGATGGGTGTGTTACAACCAAGGCTTGTGAGTCATGGAATACACCACACTCAGGAAAGTGCTGATTATGCTGTTATTGCCACATGTCTTTAACCTCTCTCCTTAGGTTTCAGGATCCTCCCATCTACCTCCTTCCTTCTTCCTTTCAGGCAGACACACCCAAGACCTGTTTTACTGGGCCTCTACAGGCCCACCCTTAAGATTAGTTCCTGCCCTGGCAAGGACTGCCTAAGAAGCTTTTTGGCTACAGCACAACTTGCACTGAAATGCCAAAGAAGTTCTATTCAGATGTCCCAGGTTTGCCATCCAAATGGTTCCATGGTTCTTTCCGTTTCTGTAAAATGATTTCTGATGTGGCCCAGGCTTTTTCTTATTTTTTTCCACTTGCGCCTTCTTCTCACACCACTGCCATCAAACTCAAATATTCCTGAGCCCCTGATTTCTGCATGCGAAACTTACCAACTCTGGGCTATGATGCCATGATGCCAAGCTGCTCACAGTGGCTTCCCCAGGCCTGGCCTATCCCTGTGATTACCTATTATCTTATATTCTCAACCTTCCTCAAATTGCCCAATTAATGGGCTGGGAGGGGTCCCAATAGGAAAGAGAATGAAAGCAAGTAAAATATACTTTGTAAACATTTCCATTACAAAAAAAGTTCAATTTTTTAGACATAAAATATCATGTAATAAATCAACACCTGATAAAGCCTATACTCATTAAGTAAACTAGTTGAGATCAGAAATAGCCAATTAAATGTTTTGTTGATCATAACCAGGCATTTGTTGATCTACAAATTTTACAAATACAGGCCAGTAGGTATATATGCAAAATATGAACCTGAATCACATGTAGATCTGCATGTAAATTATCACAATTCTAAAAAGTGACATACAAAAATTAACAGTATGAACAACCGTGTTCAAACAATCATAAAATCAAGATAGTTAAATTTAACCTAATTTCAAAGCCACTTGACCTATATATATGAGGATTACTGGCACTAAATAAGATTAACAAATAGCACACTTCTTTCATTAAGTAATATCAGACACTCCTGTCCTTATCCCAAATGATGGCCCCTATCTATCAATGATAATTGGCCTGAATTCCAAATAGTCACGAATTCTAAATAGGAAGCGCAAAAGCTTTCAAAATGAAAGATATACATAAATCCCATAATTGCACCTCAAAGTAATAAATGATTACCCTCATGATAAGCCTAAGCATGTGTTAAGAGATTACCTTCAGTCCCACTTAATACTGTTCTATGTCTTATGTACATGAATTTATCAATAGGTGGTTACTTACGCTTCTTTGGTTAGAATCTAGTTATTTCAAGAAAATCACATGGGTAAAACCCGTATTTCCAAATCTTTTGGAATACTAATTTAAAATGGCATTGTGGAAAAATCAAGTTACTAAGCAACACTTTCCATCACACAGAAGGGCAGGATTGAGCTGTCTTAAGCCAAATTCCACTTAATGTACCAAATAACTACACAAATGTTAAGTTTCCATCCAGTCCTTGTTTGTTACTTAACAGCTGTGTCTTTCAATTTGAGGTATTCTTTGCACATCTATCTCCACAGGGAGACCTTTACCAAGTCATTCATTTTTATCTTAACAGCTTTATAATACATGTGCACTCACACCAGTTATTTAATATCAGCTCTAGTCCTGAGCTACAGAGACTTGTCTAAATCTGGGATGAAACAAGATAAAGCAGGAGCTATGGAAAGGACTTAGGAGTAATGATCTACGTAACAATATTCCAAAGAACACTAATTTCAACCACTAGTTTCAAATGTTTCACCAAGCACACAGTAGGAAAACTGCTAACATTTCAACATGCTTAACCATGTTAGAGTCTAACAGAAGCGTAAAGTTAATGCCTCAAAACTCTTAAGAAGCACAGCACGTATTTAGTTTACTGTCTACTGACAAGTTTAGGGCTGCTTGTAAAACCAGGAAGAGAGATACAATTTTTTTTTCTTTTTTTGAGACAGAGTCTACTCTGTTGCCCAGGCTAGTGTGCTGTGGTGTCATAGCTCACAGTAACCTCAAACTTCTGGGCTCAAGTGAGCCTCTTGTCTCAGCCTCCCATGTAGCTAGGACTACAGGCACCCACCACTATGCCAGCAATTTTTGTTGTTTTTTTTTAGAGCCAGGGTCTCACTCTTGCTCAGGTTGGTCTCGAATTCCTGAGCTCAAGCAATCCACCTGCCTTGGCCTCCCAGAGTGCTGGGATTACAGGCGTGAGCCATAGCACCCAACTAATACAAATTTTTAAAATTAATCAGTGTTTTCTAATACCTCCAAATTTTTCATCTCTCAAAGTCTTATCTGAATTTGTCTCTGTCATTAAGTCCATTACAAGGTGCAGACCAAAAGCGTGAAGATGAACAGAGCAAGGGTATGAGATTCAAGTACAGTACACCTGTCAAAGCCAGAAACAGATGCTCTCTTGTTCTTTTATATAGTCGGGCTACTCAAAGCTCCACACAAGATACTATACCTAAAGTATAGGATCTATTTTTCATTACTGTGGGAGGACATGTGACTCAACCAATCTAGATGGTTCTGTTTTTTCCCATTTCCACCTCCTCCAAGATAAAAAGGTTACTAAACCCAACTGTCTATTTCTCATCCATCACCATTACCCTCTTAGAGTGCCAACATTTTCTTAGTCTAAAAAATCATAAAACAGTTTATTTTTGGAGGCCATGAGTGGTAAGCAGCAGCTCTGGGTTATTAACAACTAACTAGAAGCAAATATAGGAATTTACATTTTAACTGATTTGTTTTTCTTACTTTTTCTTTAAGAGACAGCCTCACTCTGTTACCCAGGCTACAGTGCAGTGGAGCAATCATTACTCACTGTGAATTTAAACTCCTAAGTGATCCTCCCACCTCAGCCTCCCGAGTAGTTGGACCATAGGTGAATGCCACTAGGCCATGCTAATTAATTTTTTATGTTTTTTAGAGATGGGGGCCTCTATGTTGCCCAGGTTGGTCTCAAACACTTAGCCTCAAGAGATCCTCCTACCTCTGCCTCACAAAAGCACTGGGATTACAAACATGAGCTACTACATCTAGTTCAGTTAATTTTTTTAAAATCTTCTACTTTATTTTTTTTTTAAACCTTCTCCTTTGTTCTCCTGGCTCTAAGAGCAGACACCTTTTAGGATTCAATGCTTAAAAGGAACAAATAAGAGAATGAACACAGCAAGGTCTGTGCCGCTTCACAAAGTAGAACTGTGCCATTAAAAATGACTAGTGTAGGGGACTTTAGTTCACATAGCAGTGGACAAACACTTTTTACTATTTTTATCCTCTCTTCCATTCAGAAAAAGCAAAGACACAAAGGCAAAAGATAAAAACAACAGTCTACTAATAATAAACTCTTCTTAAAGACAACTACAAAAATTAAACAGGTAGAGAAATTCTTCCAAATCACTGAATGCAAATACAAATAACTTAGTGATAGCAAATCATACAATGTTTTAAAGTCAGTGTTCGTTCAAAGCTGCTTCCTCAATTGCCTATGTCTTCTCAAGTTGTATTTCATATTGCCTTCCTTTCAGTTCAATAGTTTATTGACCATCTACAACAGGCTACACTCTATTTTGGGAACTGGGGATACAGATAAATTATAAATGCCGCTGATCTTAAGAACCTGATATGAAGTTGGGAGTAAGACACTATGCAATTTTAATAAAAGGCAGTTGATCTAGGCACAGTAGCACAGGCCTATAGTCTCAGCTACTTAGGAAGCATCCAGTGTGAAGATCACTGGAGTTCAGAAGTCTGAGGCTGATATATAGTGATCACACCTGTGCATAGTCACTACCTTCCAGCCTGAGAAACATAGCAAAACCCTGCCTCCAAAAAAGTAGTATTAATAACTAAATAAAGAGGTGCTTGGTGTGCCAGTGAAAGAACACTCAGGGTGATACTGAAACATAGAGTTAGAACATGAAAGAAGGCAGGGAAGGTTAGAGCATGAAAGAAGGCAGGGAAGGTTTCCTAGAGGAAAAGCGGACCCATACAAGGCTTGTAGAAAGAGAGGCATTTAACCAGAGGGAGGAATACTTCAAGTCTGAAAGAAGAATGGGGACCTCCAGCCCAGAGGCATAAAACAATCCAGCGGGACACTGCCCAAGGACGAGGCAACTTGGCATGTTTGGAGACTAAATGAGAGGCAGGAAGTAACAGAAGCCAGGATATAAAAAATGCTATGTGAAATCCTGGACTGCAGCTGGCCAGATGCCACAGAAAGGTCCAACTACAGGGATGACCCAGACAAATCTGGGTTTTAGATTCACTGCTCTGGCAACTTCAGGAGCAAGACGGCATCTGAGAAAGCAAGAGAAGTACAGGCCAGGGACCACTTCCTAAATAGGATTCTTCAGCATCACTATTAGGAATGCAACTCTTCTCGAATGTCTACCCTAGAACTATTCTGGGATGCCCTGAGATCACTGAATCCAGCAAACACTTGGGAAACTCAAGTGCACCACTGAGCCACCACTTAAGTTCTCTCCCCTGGTAACACCCACAAGTCAGAGACTGATTGGATGACGGTTGGTTATACAACTAACTACCCCTGATAGACTAAAAGGTATAAGTGGACAAGTAGATATTCTCCTTTATCCACGTTTGCATTTTAACTACCATTCTGGAATAGAGGCTACTAATAAATGCTGGAAAAGAATCTGTCAAATACATGCTAATCATGTTGAATTTGTACTTGACTATCCTAACAAAAAATTGAGGATACCATAGGTTTTCTTGTCTTCATTTTTCCTAATATATAAGAAAGCATTGTACCAGAAAAGTAACAAGACACTACACTAAATAAAATGTGGCCAGCCATCTATACCTTTTCTTACCAGCCTTACAGGTTTTCTTAGGTTGCCTCGAGGGAACCATGGGCCTGCAGTGACAGTAGTCACCAGAGTTTATGTCAAACTCATTTCTCAACCTTATCCATCCTGAGCCTCAACAACTCACAGCAGAGAGCTAATGTATGAAACTCCAAAACAATAAATGAACAGCACTCATCCTACCAACTGAAGGCCCCATTCTTTCCCTCACATTTGGCCCCACTACTCAGTCTTACCCTGATATTTTTTCCCTCCCTCTCCTTTTCTTCACCACCCCAAAAAGCCAAAATTGGGAGCCTTTGCTCCCAATATCCCCTCTCTAAAATGTTCTCTACCTCTCTGTCATCAAAATCTTCTTTTTCTGACTCCCACCCAGATCCCATGACCCATGCAGCCCACAGCCAGCCACTCTGCCCTCTGGCTCCCCACCTGGCTCCTGCCACCTGTGGCCACAGCCAGTGACTCCCACCCCGCTCCTGCAACCTGAGGCCTGGAGCCAGCAAATCTACCCTTCGGCTCCCTGCCAAGCTCCTGAGACTCACTGCCTGAAGCTGGTGACTCTGTCCGTCAGTTCCCTGCCTGGCTCCTGAGACTTGTGGCCCACCACCAGTGACTCCTGCCTGGATTCTGCAACCACTGAGGGGCCGCCTGCCCAGGTCAGTGACTACTCCACCCTCCAGCTTACCGCCTGGCTCCTATGGCCAGAGGCTGGGGATCAGTAGCTCTGCCCTCCAGTTCCCACCCTGCTTCTGCAGCATGAGGCCGGGGTCAGGGGCTCCTGTGACCCTTGCAGCTGGTGGCAATACCCTCCAGCTCCCAGCCAGTTCCTGCTACCTACACAGCAGTACCCCAGACTGCTGGAACCACCCCCAACAGTGGCAGTGCAGCCTCTGACAGTAGTGGAGGCTCCACAGTCCCTCCTACTGGGGTCAAATTGAGCTGCCAGTGGACCCCCCTGCCTAGATGTTGAATACCTTTTGAACTCTCCCATCTGATGAATGTTTGTGTTGACTGGGATAATTGGTTTGGAACTTGTGACCTGGTCTGATCACCAAGGGACCCACCAAGGTTATACACTGGTTGTGTTGTTGTGGGAGTGTGGGATTCTCCCCTTCCAGTTGTCACCTGTGAGAGGGGGTGAGGTATCTTAGTTGTTTATATATCTCCACAACTGAGATTTCAGCCCAAAACCACTGATTCACTAGGAAAGGACAGAAACTAGCCAAATACAGGTCATGTAGCCCCACCACATCAAGCAGGTCCCCAGAGTTTCAGGATGTACTTCTGAATGGGACCTTTGTAAAGCTCTAAGGGAAAAGCTACAATCATTAGTTCTAGTTCTTTGGTAAAGGGCTGCTTAATTACAACTCCAGGAGCCCTCAATTCAATTTCACCTTGTCCGTTTCTCTTGCCAAAGGGTGAAAAATGATCCTGGGGCAGAACCAGTGGGAAAACTCTGACAACATGAATAATCAGAGTAGATCAACTCCCCGAAGTAAAGGCAAAGGAGACACAACAGAAGATCCCATTCATAAACAAATGGCTGAGATGTCAGAAATCAAATTCAGAATTTGGATTGCAAATAAGATTAAGAGAATGGAGGTTAAGATGGAATTAGAAATTAAAGGAGCAATTCAAAACTTGTTTCAAAAATTCAATGAATTTAAAGACAAAATCACCAAAGATTTTGATACATTGAGGCAAGAACTGGCAGCCTGCAAAGACCTGAGAAATACAGTAGAATCCCTCAGTAACAGAATGGAGCAGGCAAAAGAAAGGATCTCTGACACTGAAGACAAAGCTTTTGAACGCTCCCAAACACTCAGAGAGGAAGAGAAGTGGAGAGTAAAAGTGGATCATTCCCTGAGAGAATTGTGGGACCACTCCAAAACAGCAAACATTCACTTCATAGGAATCCCTGAAGGAGAAGAGGATGGTCTGAAAGGCACACATAGTCTACTCCAAGAGATAATTCAGGAGAACTTCCCAAGAATAACAAAAGATACTGAAATTCAGATAACAGACAGTTTCAGAACCCCAGCACAACTCAAAATAAATAAAACATCTTCTAGACACATTGTAATTAACTTCACCAAGGTTAATATGAAGGAGAAAATCCTGCAAGCAGCCAGACATAAGAAAATCATAATCTACAAGGGGAAGAATATTAGAATGACTACAGATCTTTCTGTTGAAACTTTTCAAGGCAGAAGAGGATGGTCATCAACCTTCAATCTCCTAAAACAAAACAACTTTTAGCCCAGGATCCTGTATCCAGCTAACTTGAGCTTCATTTATGATAGAGAAGTTAAATATTTTAATGACATACACATGTTGAAGAAATTTCCCATGACCAAACCAGCTCTTCAGGATATCCTCAGACCTATCCTCCATAATGACCAGAACAATGCTCTACCACCAAAGTAAACTAACTCACTCTGAAATTATTGCTCAAAACCCAATTTCCACAGTGGTGAGAAGATTCAACATGTCCACTGGACTTTCAAAAAACATCACACCCAAAATACTACCAGTCTTACCAAGACTCTCAATTAATGTGAACAGCTTAAACTGTCCTCTTAAGAAGCACAGGTTGACTGACTGGATTAAAAAACTCAGGCCAGACATCTGCTACAAACAAGAATCTCATCTTACCTTAAAGGATAAATATAGACTTGGGCTGAAGGGATGGACATCTGCAATCCAGGCAAATGGAAATCAGAAAAAAGTGTGGGTGGCAATTTTATTTGCAGATACACTAGGCTTTAAAACAACAAAAGTAAGGAAACACAAGGATGGTCACTTCATATTTGTTAAGGGAAACACTCAACATGATGAGTTGTCAATTATTAATGCACCCAAGCAGAATGCTCCTCAATTTATAAAGGAGACCCTAACAAACATGAGGAATTTAATATCTTCTAGCACCATAATAGCTGGAGATTTTAACACCCCTTTGGCAGTGTTGGATAGATCTTCCAAGAAGAAACCAAGCAAAGAAATTTTGGACTTAAATTTCACCATGTAACAATTGAATTTAATAGACAGCTACATAACATTTTATCCTAACAAAATGAATACACATTCTTCTCATCGGTCCATGGAACATCCTCCAAAATTGATCATATCTTAGGTCACAAGTTTAATCTCAGCAAATTTAGAAGTATAGAAATTATTCCTTTTATTTTCTTGGATTATCACACAATAAAGGTTGAACTCATCAGTAACAGGTATCTGCATAAGCATACAAAGACACAGAAACTAAAAACCTTATGTTGAATGACAGCTGGGTCACAGATGAGATTAAGAAAGAAACTGCCAAATTTTTGGAACAAAACAATAATGAAGACATGAATTATCAGAACCTGTGGGATACTGCAAAGGCAGTCCTAAGAGGGAAATTTATAGCATTGCAAGTCTCCCTCAAGAGAATGGAAAGAGAGGAAGTCAATAACTTAATGGGACATCTTAAGCAACTGTAAAAGGAAGAACATTCCAACCTCAAACCCAGCAGAAGAAAAGAAATAACTAAAATTAGAGCCGAATTAAATAAAATCAAAAACAAAAGAATTATTCAAGAGATCAATGAATCAAATAGCTGGTGTTTTTAAAAACTCAACAAAACACCACACTGTACCCCGTGATTACATTGATGTACACAGCTATGATTTAAAAAAAAAAAGAAAAAAGAAAAAGAAAAACTCAACAAAATTGATAAACCTTTAGCCAACCTAACCAAAAATAGAAAACTGAAGTCCATAATATCATCATTCAGAAATGACAGAGGCAAAATAACAAGAGACACCTCAGAAATTAAAAAAATCCTTAATGAATACTACAAAAACTTTATTCTCAGAAACATGAAAATCTGGAACAAATTGACCAATACTTAGAATCATGCCAACTTCCTAAACTTAATCAGAAAGAACTGGAAATACTGAACAGACCTATATCAAGTACTGAAATAGAATCAACTATATAAAACTTCCCAAAAAAGAAGAGTCCGGGACCAGACAGTTTCACATCAGAATTCTACCAAATCTTTAAAGAGGAACTGGTACCTATATTACTTAACCTTTTCCAAAACATCAAAAAAAAAAAAAAAAAAGGAATACTTCCTGACACATTCTATGAAGCAAATATCACCCCTGATCTCCAAATTAGGAAAAGACCCAACGAGAAAAAAAAAATTATAGTTCAATATCTTTAAGGAACATAGATGCAAAAATATTCAATAAGATCCTAGCAAACAGAATCCAGCAACACAGCAAACAAATTATACACCATGACCAAGTGGATTTTATCCCAGGGTCTCAAGGTTGGTTCAATACATAAATCTATAAATATAATACACCACATAAACAAACTAAAAAACAAAAACCATATGATTCTCTCAATAGATGCAGAAAAAGCTTTTCACAATATCCAGCATCCTTTCATGGTCAGAACACTTAAGAAAATGGGGGGACTTTTCTCAAACTGATAGAGGCCATCTACAACAAATCCACAGCCAATATCATATTGAATGGTATAAAACTGAAAACATTTCCACTCAGATCAGGAACCAGGAAAGGTTGTTCATTGTCTCCACTGCTTTTTAACATTATAATGGAAGTCTTAGCCATTGCCATCAGGCAAGAGAAGGTGAGGTGATCAAGGGTATCCAAACAGGATCAAGGATCCAAACTTTCACTCTGCACAGATGACATGACTGTGTATCTGGAAAACCCCAGGGACTCAACCACAAAACTCTTAGAAATGATCAAGGAATACAGTAACATCTCAGGATACAAAACCAGTACTCACAAATCAGTAGCTTTTATATATACCAATAACAGTCAAGCTGAAAAAAAAAAACAGTCAAGGACTCTATTCCCTTTACAGTTGTGCCAAAGAAGATGAAATATTTGGGAATTTACCTAATAAAGGATATGAAATATCTCTATAAAGAGAATTGTGAAACTCTGAGAAAAGAAATAGCTGAAGATGTTAACAAATGGAAAAACATACTATGCTCGTGGCTGGGAAGAATCAACATTGTTAAAATGTCCATACTACCCGAAGCAATGTACAATTTCAATGTAATCTCTATTAAAGCACCACTGTCATGCTTTAAAAACTTTGAAAAAATAGTACTTTGTTTTATATGGAACTAGAAAAAACCTTGAATTGAACCAAAAACATTGTCTTGAACCAAGACATTACTCAGAAATAAAAACAAATCAGGAGGAATCACACTACCAGACTTCAAACTATACTATAAATCTATACTGATCAAAACAGCATGGTATTGGCAAAAAATAGAGAGGTAGATGTATGGAACAGAATTGAGAACCAAGAGATGAACCCAGACACTTATCATCATTTGATCTTTGATAAGCCTATCAAAAATTTAAATTGGGGGAAAGAAACCCTATTTAACAAATGGTGCTGGGAGAATTGGCTGGTGACTTGTACAAGACTGAAACTGGACCCACACCTTTCACCATTAAGAAAAATTGACTCTCACTTGATAAAAGATTTAAACTTAAGACATGAAACTATAAAGATTCTTGGAGAGTGTAGGAGAAACAATGGAAGAAATTAGCCTGGGAGAATACTTTATGAGGAGGACCCCCAGGCAACTGAAGTAACACCAAAAATACATTACTGGGATCTCATAAAACTAAAAAGCTTCTGCACAGCTACAAACATAGTAAGTAAAGCAAGCAGACAGCCCTCAGAATGGGAGAGGATATTTGCAGGCTATGCTTCTGACAAAGGTTTAATAACCAGAATCCACAGAGAACTCAAACTTATTAATAAGAAAAAAACAAGTAATCCCATTTCTTCGTGGGTAAAGGACTTGAAGAGAAGCTTCTCTGAAGAAGATAGGTACACAGCCTACAGATACATGAAAAACTGCTCATCATCTTTAATCATCAGAGACATGCAAATCAAAACCACTTTGAGATATCATCTAATTCCTGTAAGAGTGGCTCCCATAACAAAATCTGAAAACTACAGATGTTGGCATGGATGTGGAGAAAAGGGAATACTTCTGCACTGCTGGTGGGAGTGCAAGCTAATACATCCCTTTTGGAAAGAAGTATGGAGAATACTCAGGGATCTAAAAGTAGACCTGCCATTTGATCCAGCAATTCCTCTACTAGGTGTATATCCAAAAGACCAAATATCACTTTAGAAAAAAGATATTTGCACCAGATTGTTCAC
>CAUYQV010057055.1:0-14467 GCA_963574575.1 Galagoides demidoff | reverse complement strand
AGGCTCGGCGCCTGTGGCTCAATCAGCTAAGGTGCCAGCCACGTACACCTAAGGTGGCGGGTTTGAATCCCCAGCCCGGGCCCGCCAAACAACAATGATGGCTGCAACCAAAAAATGGCCAGGTGTTGTGGCGGGCGCCTGTGGTCCCAGCTACTTGGGAGGCTGAGGCAGGAGACTCCCTTGAGCCCAGGAGTTGAAGGTTGCTATGAGCTGTGATGCCATGGCACTCTACCCAGGGGGATAGCTTGAGGCTCTGTTTCAAAAAAAAAAAGAAAAAAGAAATAATCTTAAGTGAAAAGAAAGCAAGTAAATGAATAGGGTATCTAGCAGGTAAAATGAGAGTTTACTTGCTTTTTTTGTCTCAGGTGATAGATATAGCAGCAGATACGTACACTGGAGATGTAAGGGAGAAAGAAGCGAATTGCTAGAGCCATGATCTTGAGTAGGTGAGAAGAAATGGGATGTGAGGTGTAAGGATAGAAATTGATTTAATATCAAAGAACAACCCTGAAAACAAGCAGAAGGTAAAGCGTAGGTATAAATGCTAGTATAAATAGATGTTGTGGTGTGAGTCTGTGTAAATTGTCTTTCAGTTGTTTGAAGTTTCTCAGTGAATGTGACTCAAAGTTCACTACTTGGGCAGTTAGGTGGATTGTGGATTGTATTAGTGCAATTTAGAAAGCAAAGAACATAGCCAAGAGACAGAATAATATGGCAGAGCTATGATAGTTGGGACCAGGGTGTCCATGTAAATGGATCTCAGTCAAACAGGGGCACCTTATAGAATAAAAGGGGACATAGTTACACAGAACATTAAGCATAATGCTCATCTTCCCTGGGCAAACAAAACTTCATGGTTCCCCACCCTAGG
The DNA here is from genome assembly GCA_963574575.1 of Galagoides demidoff. Classification (NCBI taxonomy): domain Eukaryota; kingdom Metazoa; phylum Chordata; class Mammalia; order Primates; family Galagidae; genus Galagoides; species Galagoides demidoff. The sequence continues at coordinate 13,596 of CAUYQV010057055.1, read as the reverse complement.
GGTGCGGAAACTTTACATGTCAGAAGTTTGCATTCACTGTAATTCAATAAGGCCACATTCAAGAATCTTCAATTACATGCACTTAAAAATGTACATTATTTTGTAAAACTCTACTGAGTACATAATAATTTGAAAAAATGAAAACTATTTGTTAATTTGAAAGTTAACTGATGTTTGTTGTGACTTCGTTGGGTCTGCTTTTTGTTGAAAAGCATTTTTTTTTGTTTGTTTTCAGGTGAATATGAGGGAACAAATGATTAGGTTACATTGTTTGCTTTTGTTAAGCCCAAACTGTAGTTGAGCCCTCCACCCAATAGGTGGCCACATACCCTTACATTGTGCTCATTAGGTGAGAGCACACCAATCCCCCACCCTCCTACCATCCCCCCCACCCCACCCACTTGAATTTCATTGAGTTTTTCTCTTGTGTGGGCATGTAGTTGTTCATCTACTGTCTTCATATTAGTATTTAGTAAACTGGATGCTTGATTTTCCATTCTCGTGATACTTTACCAAGGAGAATGTTCCTTACTGCATCCAGGTTAATAAAAAAAAGGTATAAAGTCTCCCAACATTTTTTATAGCTGAACAGTATTCCATGGTATACATATATCACAGTTTGTTAATCTATTCATGAGTCAATGGGCACTTGGGTGGATTCTACATTTTGGTGATTGTGAATTAAACTGTGGTAAACATTCTCCTGCTAATCTACAGTGATCAAAACAGCACGATATTAGCACAGAAATAGAGACACAGATCTATGGAATAGAATAGAGAATGTAGAGATGAAAGCAGCTGCAGATCGCCAGTCATCTGATCTTTCATAAACTGAACAAAAGCTGGAGAAAAGAATCCCTATTTAATAAGTGGTGCTAGGAGTACTGGTTAGCCACATGTAGAAGACAGAAACTAGACCTGCATCTCTCACTACTTACAGAAATTGACTCACACTGGAGAAAAGATTTAAATTTAAAACACAAAACAGTAAAGACCCTAGAAAAAAGTGTGAGAAAACTTGATTATCGGCCTAGTAAAAGATTTTATGTTGGAAAGCCATTTGAATATTTGGCTTGAGCATGGAGGTCTGCAGTTTCAACTGATACTCTGAACAATTATCAGTCATCTGTGTCCTTAAGGGCACCTTGAATTGGGTTAGGTAGAAGGGAGATTTGCAGCAATAAGTGGTCGAAAAGCACTGTTTTAGCACTGGCTAAAATGAAATATTATACCTGACTCAATTTATATAATGTCTGACATACCAATAGTGATTAAGTATGCACTTCATTTTTAATATTTAAAAAAATGGTAAACACAAAATTATGATAAACATATAATAAAATATTTTTTAGATACTTGACTTGAGCATAAAGAAAGTAAATATATTGATTTCCTTAACAAAAGGAAAATGTCTTAGGGAACGTTCTGAGTGGATGGTTGAGAGTATGTGGAGAATATGCAGGTCCAATTCAGTTTACCTCTATGGCTCAGGAGATATTTCCAAACTAAGCAAAGTAAATAAATGCCACTATAGTTTGAACCACTTTACTTTAATAAACAAAATGAGAATAAACTTTAGGCCCTAGACACATTTTTAGGGACATTTCTTCTTCAAATCACCAAATTGCTTTATTTTATAGACTTTTACTTTTGCAGATAACTTGAGTTAGCAATGTGTAAATTTTAAAGCTAAAAGGACTTTTTCTGAAAAACTTCATGTGAAAGTATAGGAGTTCCTATACATAAGTATAGATAAATTGTGTGTTTGCACACTTGCCTGCAATTGCTTTTTAAATACTGCAGTAAAAAGTTGTTGTTGTTGTTGTTGTTGTTGTTTTTAAAAGCAAAGTGTACTTTGGAAGAATTACTTTCAACACGTGCATATCAATGTGAGGGGTCAGAGACTGTAAAGTAGGGATATTGTCCAGGTTTCTACTCACTGAGAAACGCATGGGGAATAAGCAGGGTTCCATGGAGAATTTTAGAATTTTTTTGGACATGTTCGATCTGAGAGCCTCGAGAGACATTCAAATGGTGATACTGGTCCTGATGCTCTGGGCTACAGATGTAAATTATGCAACTAACAGTCCATGGGTAGACTGAAAACCAAGGAAATAGATAAGATCACATGGGATGAGAACTACACAGAGAAGAGTTATTAACCTCTGAGAAATCTCAAACATTTAAAGGTGGGGTGAGTCCTGTCATCCATAGCATGTTGGTTACAGGGCCACCCACCTACACAGAAGTTGGCAGGTTTGCTGGTGGGTTCAAACCCAGCCTGGGCCAGCTGAACAATAGCTGCTTTACTGATTTATTGAAAACTATATCTTATTTCTTTTATCTAACTATATTTTTGTGTCTATCAATCAACCTCTCTTCCCTCCTCCTGTCTCTGGTAACTACCAATCTACTCTCTAGTTTTATGAAATCCATATTCTTTGCTCCTTCATATTAGTAAAAATGTTAATATTATTTGTCTTTCTGTGCTGGGCTTACACCCTATTTATACTTGCAGGTTTCCAAAATTAAGATAAAACATAGGAATTCACAATTAACAAATTATCAAATATGTAAAGAAACAAACCATCATGACTATCAACAGAACAGGTTTTGATTCCCAGGGACTCCAGATTTTGAAATGATTAATACCCCATCAAATAACAATAATAAAAAAGAAAAATGGAAGGATAAAAAAAAGCGTGAAATATGAAATTGCCAAACACACAGAAATAATAGATACTTGAAGTGATAGACATCCTAATTACCCTAATATCACAACATTTATGCTTGTATCAAAATATCATATGCACCCCATAAATATGTAGTTATGAATCCAAAATAATTAAAAATTAAAAACAATTAAAAATGACGAAGCAGACTTGGAAGAAAAAAACACGTAAACCTTTTAGAAGAAAAATATTGTTACAATTTAAAACTTAATCAATGATTTAAACATTAGACAGATCTGACAAAAGTATGACGACCATACAAATAATATACAGGATTATATTATCAATAATAGGTGATGTTGATAAGATATCCCTAAGAGTGACTTGGATAAAAATGAAGTGTATTTCTTTCCTATCTAACTGGACAAGCTAGCCAGGTAGGCTCTGTTCTGTCATTCTGAACATGATTTCACAGTGATTTTACCTTTGGGTCTATTAGAATTGCTTGTTTCAGTCATCCTTAGCCATATGATTCAAAATAGCTCACTAGTAGTATACTGATTTTCCAGTCCCTTAAAAGGGAAAAGCAGAGCCCTTAAGGAAAATAATTTTGTATTTCTCAGCTCTGAATCCTAAGTTGCACAGATGCTTCTGCTTACATACAAGTAGCCAAATCTAACATTGTAGCCATACCTAACTGCAGGAGAAATTACGAAATGTAGTCAGTGGCCATTTCCTACTAAAACCTGGGAGGAGGATGTTATTACTGAAATGAAGATGGGGATTCGGATCCTGGTAGATAAGAGCAGTTCCTACAGCAGCATAGAGTGATATGGAGATTGAAAGTAGGAAAGAAAGGTTATGTGTTGTAAGAGAATGAGAAGGTCTAACATAGGTCTAATCATAATCACAGGAAAAAGTAAACACTGGGGAAAAATGGCTGGAAATTTCCAGAAGCAACGAAAACACAAATACACAGATAATGGAACACAACATAAAATAAGCGGGAAAAGGGTAGAAATTCACAATTAGACACACCATAGTGACTTCAGATGCTGAAGTAGGGACTATCTTAAAAGAAATCAGAAAAAAGGGACCACTTACAAAGAGCTACAAGTAGACTGATGATAGCTTTAACATCAACAATGGAAACCAGAAAAAATTATCTTTAACATGTTAATCTGGAATCATGTACCCAGTAAAACTACCTTCCATCAACAAGGAAAAGATGTAAGATATTTGCATATTTCTAGATAAATACTGAAAAAGTATACAAAGCAAGAGACTTTCTCCAAGGAAATTTCTAAAAACAACAAAAAAAGGAACAGTATCTAAACTGACTCCGTCTGAGGTGAAATCATATGAAATTGAGTAGATAAATAAAAATGCAATTAGTGTTCTAATTTGTGGATTTTTTTTTCTTCAAAGAGCAAAACTATAAAACTGGGTAACAACTTGTGATTTTGGAGATAAGAGATCAGAGTTAGTTTCCTAAGTAAGGTCCATTGTATTGTTAGAAAAGGAGATTAAGATACTAATTTTTAGACATACTTAAGTTAAATATGATAAAAGTTCTGACAGTAAAAGATTAGACATGGAACTTAGCATCCCAACTAGGGGAAGGAGAAATAGAGGAAGTTGGAGAAGAGAAACATTGAGAAATCACGACAAAGAGAAAACACAAATTAGGATAGCAGAAAAAAGTCAACAGTATTAATAATGAAAACAGAAAACATACTTTAAGCAGAAAAGCAATTCACTATAAATAATAATTTCAATGAATTAAGATGGTATAATAATTCTCTATTTCTTTGCATGCTATAAAATTGCTCAAATTGCATAAAATAATAATTGATAATTTACTGAAAATCATAGTGGGAGATTTCAATACTGAACCCTCATTTAATTATGACAGGGGAAAAAATTCCCCACAAAATAAACATTTCTAGATTTCATCCAGTATTTTCCTACGTAGTCCCTCTCTCCCATCCTATATATAGATTCCTGGAGAGATAAGATTACCATGTTCAATAGCCTCTTTTCAAGTCCTTAGCAGTGTGCAAAATAAGAGAAAAGCATACAGGGTAGGATTCTAATGCTATTAATAGTTTCATTTATTCAAACATTAGAACCTACCACATTGCAGACACTTCATTCAGTTGTAAAATAATAATAAAGCCTTTACTTTACTCTCATGTTGCTTTTCTGTGTACCTCTGGGCATTTTACTTAATCTTTTATGTTCTTAAGAATACTGTATCAGTATGAAGATTATGTATGTAACAAATGTATCATGGACCTTAAATCTGAGCTTAATAAATGGTTAAGTATAAAAACAGATTTTAAAATGTTAAGTCTATATATGATTATTTTTGAAATCATAGTGTGAGATATAAGTATAGAGAAAAAGTTCACAAACTGTTATTTTCCAAAACTAAAACTAACATTAAGACTTGTCACGGTAGAATTCTTCATTAGACTGTTTCTTAGAAAGGGACTTTCATGTAACTGACAGAAGGAATTGACTTTATTCTTATATTTATAACAAATGGAATCTAAAAGATGGTTTACATGGATTAAAACTGGAAAAAGGAATCAGGCCACAGAAATGAGTTTTATAGTGTTCACTCAAGATTATCTTGAAAAGTGTATTTATTGGTATAATAATAATTTACCTCCAAGTTCTACTACAGAATGAAATATTATACAAGATTACACAATTTTTTTGCTCGAATTCCATTCTGGAATTAGAAATGAACTTTTTGATAATCAAAATGTTGTCTTCCATAAAAATCTTGCTATCAGCTAACCTGAATATAAACAAAAACATCTTTACCACTGGGAAGTTTTATCTCCCTAATAAAAATGAGTAATTCACTCTGAAGTTTGGTTACTGGGAATCACTTTACCAGTTGTGGAGCAACTGGGTAAACTAACAGAGTTAGGCTGTTACACACAAATATTGTAAACTGTCTCCACAGGGCAGCCATCAAGGGAAAAATAAGTAAATTTAAGTATTTTAGTTTAAACACTTAACATAAGGCAAATGTAACTCTAAGTGACTGGTGATTTATTAACCTAGTTAAGGAGAGCAGGAACACTAAAACCTGGATCTTCTAATTCAGAAACTTGATCTTTTTACCATCGAATGCTAAATTGATATCCAAGGACAGACATGGTATACCTGAATTTATCATATTTTAAATATTTTGTGAGTCAAAATTATGTAGTCTTTTACTTTGATACAATAAAAATCTGTAGAAATGAAGAACAAACTTTCAGAATAACACAATTTTAATGCATGATGAGGCTGGTTAACTGGTGACAATACTAGGTTAATAAGGCCAAAGTCCAGGGTTTAAACTCCAATTAGATCAGTTACCTTTACAAACCAACATTTCTGATACCATCACATACTGTTGGGCCAAGAAAACTCTTCACTTATTGGGGGGGGGGGGGGACTTAAAAAAATAAATCATACTGATAGAAAAAGGGTATGTTTTCTATGAAAAGCAGATGTTTTCATCATACTCAGAAAGAGGCCTTTCAAAAGCAAACTAATGTTAATTCCACAGCTTTAAAATAGAATACTTCCAACATGTCACCTCCTCTGCCCAGAAAATCCATGGTACTACAAACCAATCACTTGGCATATTTGTTATTGTATAACAAATCACTCAAAATTAGCACCTAAAACAATAATACTTGGGACACATAAAGGCACACAAGACTTGGAGAGAAATACAAAATTTTCGTTTTGTAAACTGTTCAGGTAATTAATAAGAGCGCTGCCCATTGAGAGCTGGGGCCTGGACTGAGACCTAAAACTTGTATTTTCCTAAATGTAGCATCACGCACCACTCTGTAGGGCCAACAACAGGTCTGTCCAGATACTAAGACCAGCGACTTCGAAATCTCCATCGTGAGCCTTGCAAGATTTTAAAACAGTTAGAACTTCATCTTTCAGAGGTGGAGGAGCCTGACAGAGGCTTCGAAACCTGTCATACAATTCCTCCCAGGACGCATCTTGGGATTCAGCACCAACCCAAACGCCTTCTTGAAGGTCATAGTGCAGATGTTGACCCCAGTCTGTGAGCAGACCCAGACAGACACGAGAGAGCGCTGGGTGACGGCTTGCCACCAAAGTTAAGAGGCCAGCTGGGAGGTGACGGCAAAAGACAGCCATGATTTCCGATTTCCCCAGAAGCCAGCGGACTAGCTCTTGAGTCCCCTCTCTAGGAGTTCTGGGGTTGCCCTGGTCCCACTCCTCTTCTCCGGGCCGCGGAGGCCCAGGGGGCTGCAACAGCGCCGCCGCTATCACCTTCAGGAAGTTGTTCTGGGGCAAGCGCTCCCACAAGCTGTTGAGAAACTTGCTGGGCCCCTCCGCTTCGGCCAACCTCACCTCCTGCAGCCGCTCCAGCAGCAGCTCCGCCTGGGTCTTCATCAGCGCGTCCTCGGGAAGATTCGGGTTCTCTTTATAGCAATAGAAGTGCAGCATGTGCACGGCTGACCGGCGGCGGGCGAGGCAGGCCAAGCGGTCTTGGAGCGTCTCGTCCTGGGCGTCCGGGACACCCGAGCCCGGAAGTAGCTGCTGCAGCAGGTGGTGACGAGCGGCGTCTCCGAGGTCTCGGTTCTCCAGCAGGCGCAGAGACAGCAGGATGTCACAGTGTTCGAGGGCCTGAAAGTTCGTCAACCCCGGGACTGGACCGGGCCCAAAGCCACCCTCCTGCTTCCATTGGTCGCACAGCCGCCGCTGCAGAGCCGTGCGGACGCGGCCGTGGCGAGCAAAGCGCCGGTAGACGTGGCGCAGGTAGCGAGCCCACTGCAGGGCCCTGCGCACCGTGACAGGGTCCCAGGTGCTGACGTGGGTAGTGCGCGAGACCACCAGAACCTCGGAAAAACGCTCCAGGTGCTGCAGGAGCAGTTCCATGGGGTCGCCGAGACGAACTTCCGCTTTCAACTTGGAGACGGTGACGCTCTGAGTGCGGATTGGAGAAGCGGCGAGATGCCACGCCTCTTCACCGTGCAATTGGTCAAAGTGAATGTCAATCTCATACGGTTTTCCGGGTTCTTGGATTCTGGGAAACTTAAACAAGAGTAGAATCCTGCACTGTTTTATTGTGCGACCCCAGTGGAGGAAGCTCATAGGGCATCCTGGCGAGATTTCCTGGAGCCATATACCGGATACTGCCAGCCCTGAAAGTCTCCACACATCTTTTCGCTTTGGAAATACCCCTAAATAGAAATTTTCTGAGCTTTGCCTAAAAGGGGACTCTGTATCCAGAGATATGTGAGGAACAGTTACTAAGTGAAATTTTAAGAACAATTCAGTTTGCGAAGAGTGCTCTCCCTGACCTCCTATTAAGACCAGGCACTATTCTAAATTTTAGCCCTTCACATTGACAACCCATTATTAGAACTGAAGCACATATTAAATGAAACAAAAAGTAAATTGAAAGATTAATACTTCTTAAACTTTGCAAAAGGACTTATGATCTTCTTTTATAATTCCACTAACTTTTTGTCTTTGTAGTTTCTGTAGCAAAATAGCTTAGTTGACTGTAAGTTAAAGCAGTAATTATTTCAAAAATAATGAACTAAAGGAAATGGCATTTAAAAATATATAGCAATGACAATTGTTTGTCTAAAGACGATAGAAAGAAAGAAGGGATGGGAAGAAGGGCCCATCTCATGAAAGTCATCTAGATTATCTGCTCATTGATTTGTTTAACAAATATTTATTTTCCGACTCCTAGGAGTTGTCTACAAACCCACAACAATAGTTAACTTACTGAAGTTAATGATAGAATAACTCATTTAAGCTGATTTATTTCCAATTGTAAAATCATTAGTAAAAATATTCCTAGAATTATTCAAAAGATGTTTTATTTTACAAAAAGGGAAGAGAAAATTGGAAGTGAGGAGAGTCATTTTTCATTTATTAAAATGAACATTCCCGTACCTATTAGAAAATAAAGCATTAGGGCTCATACTGTTATTCAGTTTTATTATTGATTTTTATCAGTTGCCCCAAACTCTTATTTAATCCTGAAATAGTTATTTTACTCAGGGATACCATGAATCTTAAAATTCTTTGGCTTGGCTACTAGAAACTTAGAATCAATTGAGCAGACTACCCTTAGAAAATAGGCATCACTAATGCATTCCTTTATTCTTGCTTTGAACACCAATGTGTCACATAGCATGGGGTGCTGTGGATTTTGTGGTAAATAAAATAAATGCACTTCTTGTTCTAGTGTAGAGTTCATCTACCATTTAAGAGAGACATTAAACTAATAACCTCAAATATGGTAGAAGGATAAAATGGAGCAGTGTCATCAAGTCTAAAGTGATAGGGAAGGCCTCTTTAAGAACCTGACTTTTCAACTAAGAATTCAAATTTGTTGAGCAAAGCTTTCAAGGCCACAGCAACCAGTAATTATTTTCGTAGGTATCTGAGTGAGTTGAGAAAATCAGATCCATTCAAGGAAATGAAAATAATTTGAAAAAGCTTCACTTCAGGGCAGAGATGAAAGTATATGACAAGAATTATGTAGATTAACATTTCCAGCTTCATAAATTCCTACTTAACGATTTAAAATTTGATTTGATTTTAAATCCTTCCTGGATCATAATGTATACCTTCCTACATATTTCTGGTTAGCCAATTTCCATTACATGAACACAATATCTACAAAGTTTTTCCCTTTAGAAGAAAGAAAAACCTAGGGTTCGGAGCTTCTCAGTGTTACATTTAATTCAACAAAATTCAAAGAGCATTTATTAAGTTCCTACGATCAATAAAATACTAAAGACTGAAAGATGATAATGGAAAGGTTCTTTATTTTAAGAAACCTACATTCTCGAAGCAGGGATAGGGAAAGTCACAAAAACAATTACAATGCAAATGAGATTTTATATATTAAAAAAAATGTTTAAATGATACCATGAGAGACTAGATACAAACTGAAATGAAAGTCCTAGGAAGACAGATAGTTGGTTTAGGCCTTGGAGTATTTGATCAGAGATGGCACAAAGGAAAATCTAAGTGAGAGAAATAACATTAAGAGGGCAGGAATGAGGCTGAGGCAACAGAATCACCTAAGCCCAAGAACAGGAGGTTGCTGTGAACTGTGACACGACGGCACTCTACCAAGGGCGACAAAGTGAGACTCTGTCTCTAAAAAAAAAAAAGAGGGCAGGAATGTGTGTACTACATGCTGTGAATACCAGGGCCAATTTCCCAGTTCTTGGTTAAGATCCCTTAATTTCTAGGATACAATAAATTAGAAAGTGAAAGGTTAAATTTCAGGAGATTTTATTCCAATAAGATGTCATTCAAACCGTAAGAGTTAAGGAAAATAAAGAAAGATTAGTAAAGAGGCTTTCACGAAACCTATCTCATAGGATCCTAGTTAGGATTAATTGAGCCATTAAGTGTAAAATGCCAGAGTAGATTTTGGATATTGGGGCTTTCTTTTAATAACCATTCTACCACCCCGACCCCAACCAACATTGTCTAAATACCAGGCAATCTGGAATACTGACCAAAGTTTAGCTCACTGGATGGGGTCTGATCATTTTGAGCCAATCCTGTTAATCCACCCATTTCTTAGCCCAGTAATTAATTTAGGCACCCAGCCTTAAACCCTATCCATGCATAACATTCCCTAGTGGCAGATATTTGTTCTGAAATGACCAGATGAATTAATTCCAATTAATTAGGCCTAGAAGAGTCAGAGGAAACTTTTCTTACTTTCGTATTTAGGAGTCAGTAGATGAACATTGACTAATATGAATAGCTAGCCATAAGAGTGTACACTCTGACTATTACATGTACTTACTGACTTCTCTCTCAATATTATTTATTTATTTATTTTATTTACTTTTCTTTTTAGAGACTTTTTTATTTTGTCGCCCCGGTAGGGTTCAGTGGCATCACAGCTCACCATCAACCTCCAGCTCTTGGGCTTAGGGCAATTCTCTTGCCTCAGCCTCCTGAGTAGCTGGGACTACCGGTGCTTGCCACAACGCCTGGCTGTTTTTTTGTTGTTGCAGTTTGGATTCGAACCTGCCACCCTCCATATATGGGGCTAGTGCCCTACTCAGGAGCCACAGGCACTGCCCATTATATGTTTATTTTTTATTTTTTAATTAAGTCATAGCTGTATACATTAATGCATTTATGGGGTACAATGCGGGCTTTATATACAATTTGAAATACAACAAACTGGTTAACATAGCCTTTACTGCACTTTCTTGGGTTAAGACTTATACTCTACACTTAATAGATTTGACATGTACCCTTGTAAAATGCACCATAGGTGTGATCCCACCAACTACCCTCCTTCCACCCATCCTGTCTCTTCCCTTTCTCTTCCTCCTTCATCTTGGGCTGTAGTTTAGTTATAGCTTCCATCTAGAAGTATGGGTAATTATATATTGGTTTCATAGTAGAGCTGAATACATTGGATACTTTTTCTGCCATTCTTGACATACTTTACTCAGAAGAATATGTTCCAGCTCCATCCATGTAAATATAAAAGAAGTAAAGTCTTTATCTTTTTAAAAGTCTGCATAATATTGGTATTATTATATGTTTATGTGACACCCAAAGCTATCATAGACATCTCCTTTCTAGAGCCAAAACAGTCTCCAAATCTGAAGAAAAATTGGATTATGACAGATCTTAAACTAAGCTTATTTAGATTTATGAAACCCTTTTATTATATATTCTATAGTTCACATTTTTTTTTTCCAGTTTCAGGTTTACTTTCTGTTGCTTTCAGCTAAATTCAACCAACTAATACCAGCCCTTTATACTCAATAAATATTAGCTACTGTTACTATTAGTTATATAAGTTTTTGTAGTACACATATTTCCGTGTTTTCTCCTAATTCTACTCCTTCAAATGTAAAAAAAGCAAATACCAACATCTTTATGGGCAGTGATAGAGGAAAATTTATTAAAGATGTAGCTTTCTGCTGCAACCTTTATTCTTAGTTCTGAGAAGTTTCTAATGTTATAGAATGTTAAGACTTGAAAATTGAGTTAATTTCATTCCCTATATTGGTTTAATCTTTATTTTAAGAAATGTGAGAAATTATAGAAACTATACAACCGAGAGACCAGTGAAAATAAACTATTCTGATATCCCTCATTTTACTCTGAGCAGTATTATATTCATATACTACCACATAATTTTAGCCATCTGCTCTGTGAAATATTTTTCCATGTGGGAAAGTAGAACTAGACTCCACATATTCAAGTAGGGAGGGCACAGAGGACTTTTTTCCTCATCTAGGAATCTGCTTCATGGGAAGAAAGAAGAAATGTTTTAACATTTTTACAAGTAACTCCAAGGACTAATATTATGCGTAGCTTTATACTTGATCCCAACTCCATTACCTTACTCAAGTCAGAGGTCTGATAATCCAAGAGTAGGTCTCTCCATATTCTTTAGTAGAAACAATAAATACCAAGCTGGCACATCAGCTACAGAAATTTCTCATAGAAACTGTCAACATTGTATTTGCCATTTTTATAGCAACACAAATGATGCTTCTTATAGTACTATATATTGCTATGCTTTGAATGTCCCATTCAAAAAGAACTCTTGCTGAAATGTAATTGACAATGTAATCATATTGGAAGGTGGGTGTTTCTAACAGGTGATTAGGTCATGAGGCTTCTTCTTCATGAATGGATTCATGTCATTATCTGAAACTGGCTCCTTATCCCAGGAGTAGTTTTCAGACAAAAGTGACAAATGCGATTCAATTTCCTCCCTCTTACCATCTTTCATCGTTTGATGACTTCTGCCATGTTTGGAAGCAGCAAGCCACCTTACCTTGGACTTCCCAACCTCCAGACAATGAGGCAAATAAAATGAGCCAAATAAATCTCCTTTCTTTTCAAATTACACAGTCTGTGGTATTCTGTTATAGCAGCAGAAAATGGGCTAAGACATAAATCTTAGCAAATTTACTGCAGTAAATTCACAAGTTCTTCATTTCATTTTTTTTTCCCTTACAAAAGAGGAAAATCACCAAATGACTTATAACAGATACAGGACTTTAGGCATGTACAGGGGAATCTGACAAGTAAATTTCTAGTCTTGTATCATACAACATTATAACTATTCCCTGATCAAAGTGTAGAACCTCATATGAAATCTTAAAAATATTAAATTCATATATAATAAGGAAAAACACACTGTGTTTACTCTCCATACTTTCAGCGTTATTTAAAAGACTATAACAGACTGTAACCCAACAAATATTTTTCTGGAGCGTGAACTTTCTCATCAGCGTACAGTAGAAACGGGACACAGGTGTAAGCCTGGGATAATGATCACCCTTGGCTTTGGAATATATGAGAGAGAGCCAGGAGGTAAAAGTCATTATTGAGATAGAGAGATGTCTGATAGGCCACCTGTGGTCTTACTTTAGATATGCACTATCACTTGGGCATCTACTTATTGCCCAGAGTGTGTGTTCATTACGACCCATCCTGGACAAGAAGTCTATGAAATTAGTGTAAGAGTTCCAGATGTTTAAGAAAGACAGGGAAGAGCCTAGTGAATTCAAATAAAAGTAGTAGAGGAGGAATTAAAGGAGGGGTCTCCTTGTGGACATGGAGCTCAATGATGAATACAATGTTTCTCACAAAACAGATATTACTTTCTAGTTTTGGTGGATGTGACTCTAAGTGGCCTTAAAGCTAGCTGCAAAAAAATTACTTAACAATGCATCTGTAGGGCTGCATAGTATTCCATGGTGTACATATACCACAGTTTATTGATCCATTCGTGGATTGATGGACACTTGGGCTTCTTCCATGATCTGGCAATTATGAATTGGGCTGCAATAAACTTTCTGATACAAACATCTTTATTGTAATGTGATTTTTTATCTTCTGGGTA